>APFE030226763.1:14596-26943 GCA_000404065.3 Pinus taeda | reverse complement strand
ACTCAGTTTAAATTATTTAATAATAATAATAAAAGAAAGAGAAATTATTTTATGATTTTAGGTTATAATTTATAAATGAATTCGGATTGGAATTTTCAAAACATCCCACATGCTCATAATGAATCTGACTTCATCACTGACGTTTTTCATGGAGTCATTGTACCTGTTTGGTCTTTGCACATGGTTTCATTGACTCTGTACCGGAAGTATACCCTGGCTGGGCGATGCGCTTAGAATCTTGGAATCTAGACACATGGTCTATGAGCCCATTGAGAATTGATTACGTATAGCATATCTGTACGGAATAGATTAGAATTTTGCGGAGCATTATATGTATTGGCACGTCCTTCCACTACGCATGGGATGGGACAACTGTGCAGAATAGGTTAGAATTTTGGCACGTCCACCGTGTGTGACAATCCTAAGGAATTCAATAGAAGAGTGTCTTGCTTGCTTCAGTACTGTCCATATGGGGCAAAGTATGAAGCTATTCTGCATAATTATAGTTGTCTTGATCATCATTACTCTTCATGCACATATTTGTCACGCGCAGCAGCACACTTGCCGCGCCAACGTTACCTCCACAACAGGCCGTAAGTTTGAGAGCAATCTGAAGGCAGTCTTAGATAATCTTGTTCAACACACCTCACAAACTGCGTTTAACACTGGTATGTATGGCCAAAGTCCCGACCAAGTATATGGCCTCCTCCAATGCACGGGAGACACAACAGTCGAACGATGCTACAATTGTTCCCTACAAGCAAGCGCTTCCCTTGGGAAGTTCTGTGGTAATGCCAGCGGTGGTTTAATTTGGCTCGGCGACTGTTTCTTGCGTTATGAAAACTACAGTTTCATCGGACAACTGGATACTGGCGATGGATGGTATCTTTACAATGTAAATAATGTTTCCAGCCCTGATGCCTTTATGACGGCTCTGGGGAACCTATTCACCAAGTTATCAGGTCAGGCAGCATCTAGCTCTAAATTTTTTGCTTCAGGAACAATTACAGACTCGTTGTCTCGAAAGATTTATGGTCTGGTCCAGTGCTGGAGAGATATATCGAGTGACGACTGCACAACATGTCTCTCAAATACAATCAATTATATTTTCACAGTTTATACGGGAAGGCAAGGGGCTAGGGGTCTGATTGGAAGCTGCATGGTTCGTTATGAAACATATCCCTTCTTTAATTCGTCTGGGCTTCCACCTCCCCCTGCGAAAGCACCAGCTAGTACGGAGGCTATTGCAGAGGCTAATGCACCACTGAAGCAGATCACATCATCAAGTACACGGATCAACCACTCAGGAAAGTCTTCAAACAAAATGCCGTTGATTTTAGGCGTTTTTTGTGGTTCGCTAGTCATGGTTTTCTTATGCCTTTTTGCAACTCGGAGAAGACTGAAATCTGCCATATTTAGAAACCGATACGAAGGTATTCTATATAATTGTTTTCGCGAGATCTGAAGGTATTCCATAAAATTGTTTTGGATAGTTGGTGAGGGGGCGGGATCAGATCATATGAACCTCTAACGCAATGTTATCGGCGCATATGATTAAATTCGGAATTAGATGAGTAGGAGCTAGTTCCTACAGTCAATACACAGTTACTAGATGAGTAGGTGCTTGCAGTCAAAGTCCCACACAAAGAGAGTCTAATAGATCACCCTAGTCGTTGCGGCGCTGAGAGTTTTCTGTGTTAGAGTATTGACAACATTTTTTTTGCGAACACAATTCACTTCTATTATTAAACAGACTTACCAAATCATTGCAAGAACCAAATTTAGACAGCATACAATTTTTGCCTCTGTATTGTTTGATGAAGATGTGTGTGTTCCTCGTATAGGTCATGCGCCAGTCAAGGAAGACACACAAATCAGTGAGGAGCGGCAGATTGTGTTTACCATGGAAGCATTGCTAGCTGCTACGGAAAACTTTCATGACAATAACAAGCTCGGAGAAGGTGGATTTGGGGCTGTATATAAGGTAACATGGGCTAAGTAAGATGCTACTACTTTATAAGGTATCAGCTGGCTGCATTCATTGCACAGTAAAGACAAAATCTTAACGCCCAGATTTGGTTTGAGTCTCTCAGGGAACGACTGAAGATGGAAAAGAAATAGCTGTCAAGAAGTTGTCCGTAAGATCCATGCAAGGTAAAAAAGAATTTCTGAATGAAGTTAGGCTGATGGCAAAAATTCAACATCGAAATCTCGTAAACCTACTCGGCTGTTGCGCGGAGGGAATAGAAAGATTGCTGGTTTATGAGTACTTACCGAATAAGAGCCTCGATAAAATCCTATTCGGTGAGTCATGACTTCCATTTTTAATATGTGTGTCGATAAAAAAAACATCATTGCTTGTACACATTTAGTTAGTGGATCTTCCATGCATTGATACAGATCCAAACAAACGCAACCAGCTTGATTGGCAGAAGCGCTACAACATCATAGTGGGAGTGGCTCGTGGGCTTCTGTATCTGCACGAGGATTCGCCAATGCGGATTATTCATCGGGATATTAAAGCGAGCAATATTTTGCTGGACGAGAGACTGAATGCTAAGATAGCAGATTTTGGCCTCGCAAGACTTTTCCCTGAAGATGAAAGTCAACTCACCACAAGAGTTGCTGGAACATAGTAAGATCCGAAAACAATCAGCACTCTGTCTATGTTTTACTCTATGCTCATCTCTTCCGATTTCAAGAGGAGTGGCAGTATTATAACTTTTGCTTTTGAAAACTCTTGATTTTGGGAATTTACTTTATTGGTATAAATTCTAGGATCCAAGATTTAAGTTTGCTTCCTAAAAAACCTTTCAATTATGACAATTCTAGGGTCCGGCATTAAGTTTCTTTTGCAGAAAGCATTAATTTTATCATTACAAAATTCTTAATTTTTGCCACGCTATATAATCATTGACACCTTAATTTGGATATGCAGCGGGTATATGGCACCAGAATATGCTATGCAAGGGAAATTGTCTGTAAAGGTTGATGTCTATAGCTTTGGCGTTGTTCTTCTACAACTTATTGCAGGAAGAAAGAGCGTGGATTACAACTTGGCACCTGAAATGCAGATGCTTGTAGAGTGGGTGAGATACTTGGATATAGTTCTCATTGCATTTCCAACCGAGTCAACCTACTGTTCTCATTGCATTTCCAACAAAGCATATCTATGTTATCCACGCCATGTTATTTTGTTCATCTATAAAGCGTTTAGGGAAGTATGAATTTGGGAATTTTATTACTGATCCATTTTTATATGAATTCCTGCCTTATTTAGTTCACCTATAAACCGTTTAGCGAAGTATGAATTTACGGATTTGATTACTTATCCATTTTTATATGAATTTCTTATATCTATTCACTTCACCATACAGTTGAAGAGAGACCGATATGTTGGATCGACTCTCAATCATGTGTATATTCAATATTGAAATGACAATCCGTTGTGGTTATGTAGGCGTGGAGATTATACAAACTGAAAGATATTATGCAGATGATTGATCCATCGATAATTGAAAGATGCGATCACGAACAAGCGTGCAGATGCATTCATGTAGGTCTTTTGTGTACGCAAGCCGACGCCTCACTTCGTCCACAGATGTCCACAGTGAATTTGATGCTTTCATCTCATTCTGTGACCCTGCCGAATCCGACAAAGCCTGCTTTTGTAGGTTCCCATGCTTCCCAGAGCGCCAATTCTACCGGTTCTGGACAGTTGCCGCATTCAGCTGCGACCACATCTTCTTACAGTCCCGTGGTGGCTCCGCCTTCCAACGCCGACGATTCCATCACTGAGTTGGAACCCAGATAATGCTATTAAGTTAGACTTGAGGTGGTACCTATGTATCGTTTCCGTTAACCGTCAAGCTTTAGTATCTAAATATTTGTTGAATTTCCACTACAAGAGGGCTTGAGTGTTCATCCCTTGCCGAATTTGTAGCAGTATTTGACGGCTTCTTCGGTTAAGCCCTCATCTCCAGAATTTAATTTTTTTAATTGTTGATGCTCTAAATTCTTTAGTTAAATTATAGGATTCAAGAGTTTTGTGCATTAAATTTCATATTAATATGTTATATTTCTTTTCAATCACCACCATGGGAATTGATACCATGCTAATTTAGGTGGTGCTTCGCCAAAATTCTTATATATTACATGGCCATTATAACTATTAAAATAAAATATTTTAATATTTACAAAAATATTGTTTCTTATTACAAAAATATCAATGGCCATTATAATTATTAAAATAAAATATTTCAATATTTACAAAAATATGGATTCTTTACTAAAAAATATCAATGTTTCTTTATTAAAAAATATCAATGTTTTTTTAAAATACTTTTTAAAACTAAAGCTATATTATCTTTTATTGATTTTTTATTACAAAATTATCACTGTTTTTTTTCAAAGTATTTTTTAAAACTAAAGATATATTAACTTTTGTGTCATTTGAGTCATCATTTTCATACCCCCTAGAACATCAATTTTATTTATTTATATGTGGACTATCTCTATTACATTACTTTTTTATTCAAAGAAAAAAATATTATTCATTATAGTTTTGTTGCTTAATGACTTCCAATTTGTAAAAGGAGGTTGTTGGCTTCTTCACTTGAACTACAACTATAGTGTTCAATAATTTATTTTGTTGGATCAATCATTTTTTGGCTTAATGTTTGCTTTCTCAATTGCTAATTGGTTCAAACACTTGGAAGAGATTGATTAAAGCACCTTTTTTTTGTGTAACTAGTGAAAATGAGTGAGTATATTTGGGATTTTTTTACTTAGAGTATCAATGGATCTCCATCGAGGAACTCAATTCATAATGCTTAGCTACTTCAAAGGAAGGTGATCTTTGCATTGGCTATGGAATATCTTTGGCACACTTGAGGTGAGGCAATAATTAACAACCTTTTTGAATTTTGAGGTCTCAAATTCCAAGTTATAATGTTCAAGAATTAAAGGTGCAATATGCTCCTCTTGGGTTATAATTTCTCTATTGTTTTATAATAGAAGCTACATATGTGTCTCTCTTACTGTGCTTTTGTAAATAAAGAAACATTTCATGCATCTAGTTATGGGTAACATACATCCTTTGCGGTGAGGTGATACTTATGTATCTCCTTAAAGGGATTACTATTCTCATAGTTGTGCTAGAGTATGTTACAATATTTTCCTTCCTTGAAATAGTAATCATTGAATGGTCCTTACGTTCCCTAGGTACTATGCATTTGTTTCTTACGAATGCTTAAGGGAGACCAAATTTGAAGTTAAGTACAAGAAATGGCTAAAGACCAAATATGAAGCTAGGAATGAGTGAAACATATGGATAATGGCTAAAGGAGACCAAATTCTGAAATGATTATTTGTGAAATGTATGGATTAACATAGTAAGGTATTAAATTTACAAAGAATTAAAACTAAGTTTTTCTCTATAATATAAAGAATTTTGGGCATGTTTGTGTGCATAACTAGATAGTTAGTGGCAAATCATTTTATTAATGTAACAAAAAAAAGTAAGATCTAAATCCATTAAGATTACCTCTATCATGTGAATCTCCTTTAGAATACAAAATATTACATATTCTATTGCATTTATATTATGTGCATGAATGATTAATTGCTTTCCATTTAGTTTTGTCCAATCCTAGTTTACACATCGATGCATGAAGTGCTACACCTTCAATATTCACATACTGCTGATCTAGGCTTAATCATTTTTTATGTAACACCCTCCTGCCACATTTACCCAAGTTGACTGGTGCACTGAGGTAAATATGTGACAAACAGTTACTATGGTATGATTCAACTCCCCAAGTATAGTTAAGGACGTGGAACTGACAAAAAAAAACCAATTTGACCTTCCTCAGGAGCTACATACCCTTTAAGAGGAAATCAACCCTTCCACGTGCTTAACCCCTGAGACAACTTATCATTTTACTTATCTGAACCTTCAACTGCTCCCATGACAAGCCATGCATGGGACTCAGGCCTTCTAGTCGGTCCCGCAACACCGCATGCTAGTGACTGTGGAATTTTTTAGGTAGTTCTGAGCCAATGACCGAGATTCTGAGCCCCAACGACCTCATGCCTTCATTATAAACCCTTAAATATTCATTTCTTTATAACCGGTTGGAGCAACGATGGAAAATATTGAAGCATGCAACCCTCCTTCCTCTAGTAGGATTTGAATAATATATTAGTGCATAACAAATGATTGAAAATTCTCACAAAAGACACATTAAATAAAGAAGAAAGAAATTAAACAATAGTGAAAAGTAATTACGAGAAATTGAATCCTAGCACGTGAGTACTCGATTACAGAAAACATGTGTTATAACCTTGATGTAAAACCCTTATGAGAAACTCCTAAATAATTTAACAATGGAATGACGAACATTTTCTGAATTGGAATGATGGTTACAGAGGAGTTGAGCCCACAGAGCGGAGCTCCATCCCACCATCAAAGAAAACACAAAGGAGAGAAAGAAAATATGGTTGAGTATAGTAGTTACCCTAACCCCCTCACCATGGAATCTAGAACGTCCATAATCAAGAAATAATGTTTATTGTGAGATCTAATGATTCATACCAGATACTCAAAGGACGCATGCCCTCTATTTCAATATTCCTTCTCCAAATTAAAAACCATAATTTGTTGACAGCTAGACTGGCCATGATATTAGTTATTGATCTACCAATTCCACAAATGGAATATATGTGTAAATGTTTCGAACTCGTGGCATATATTTTAAATGTGTTTTGTGATAATTAGACCGCATGTAACAAGAAAAAATCCATATATAATTCAATTATATATTATGTGATGTTCCAGCAAGAGGGTAAGTCATTTTCTCACTCGAAAGGTGACTATGTGTTGGAAAAATTTCATAAGAATTTAAATTTCAAATGTTGTAAGGTATCGACTTAGTTGCATAGTCGGATATGATTAATATAGAAAACACTTTTTATAAGTTAGAACACATGAATAAATTCAAGTGGGTTAATGTTGAAAACACAAAAGTAATATCCACGTGATGGAAGAATGTCTTAGGACTAAATAGTGTAGATGATACATAAACTAAAGGTGAGGTATATCGTTGTTTGTATTTGTAATGAAAAGCAATTTAAAGTATGGTTTAAAGGAGTTAACTAAGGCGGTGAATGATAACCATGGTTTGAGGGTATTGTTAAAAAAATAAAATTATCAAGATTTCAATTTATTTATTTTTTACAGTAATTTTATGAGGAAATTGGGGATGTGACATGATTGATTAGATTTTTTGCTTATCCAGTGAGATATTTTCATTTTTTAAGCACTATATCTATTCATGAGTGATGATTTATTCTCTCACGCATCTTCTGTTGCAAATATTGGAAAATATTTGTAGCTTGTTGGATGGTCAGAGTTGTCATTGTTGTAGCCATTATCGAGTTTAAAAACCCTTGATCTGTAGCATTTTTCTCCATAATGGCTATGTGGATTTGGTTTCGGATTTTAAAATTGATTGGTCCATTAATATAGAGCATATATATAACAAATCTAAGGTTGTAGGCTATAAAATTTGGTGTTTTCAAATACGATGGTGGATAAAAGAAAAGACTTTGTTTTTGGTGTCTTTATAACATGAATATTCTGTAGTTATAGTCACTAGTTTCTATGAAGGGTGAGTCAGTCTATTGACATGAATAATAGGTGCAGGACCAAACTCTAGCCATTGCTTAGATGTGAATTACTTCAAATCATTGTGGTACAACATCTCTCAAGGAGTAGATTTGGACCTACAGGAATTTTGGTGAAAACCATAGATTCCATTTTGGTAATCATTAGGTGTATGAGCTCCTGTAATGTCATAATCCTCACCATGTAGTAGATTTTTTTGGAGGTTACCATATTTTGTTAAGTTTATTTGAGTGAAGGAGCAAAGTTTTTAAGTATTGTGGAAGAAGTTGTTTCTTAAAAGGATCATGGATTTTGACATGCAGTTATCATAGATCACAACCTCTTCATCCAAAAATATTTTAGGCTATTACTAATCCATTCTTAACGATGGGAGGGCCATTCAATTCTCTTCTTGGGTACACAACCACATATTATATTTGATGTGAGTTGAAAGATTGTTACTCCTTTTTGAGTTCATTTGATAATGTGTTGTTATAAAAAATGGCCAAAATATTGCAGTAATTTTGTGAGAAGAAGGAATTTGAGCAAATTTGTAATGTGGTCCATTACCTGCAATCTATTGTTTATATATTGCAAGTAGAAAATGTGATTCTTAAGAATCGATTAGAAACTACAATGGTTGATAATATTAATTTAACAATGGGAAAGTATTTCTAGAATCATGAAAATGAATTTCAGATCAAGATTGACCTTCTTAATGATTTGGAGTAAGTTGACCCCCTGTATGACTCAAAAGATTATTTCTTGAAGAAGAAAAATTTTAAGTTGGAGCAGTTGAGGTTGCTTATTTAATAGCCTACATGGAAAGGTGTTGTGAAGAAAATTTCCCTCTTTAAGAAGATAACAATACATTGTTTTAAAAAATCAAACTTGAAAGAATAACATGGTGTCTTATTTTTGTGGTCAACCGAGAAAAGTGAGATTATTTAGGACATGCACGAGTATAAGAAAAAAATTGAACTAGAAGTCATTCGTCTACAAAAAGTTGAGATGGAGACTATTTCTATTGAGCTGCCATCCTCAACTTCTTCCAACCTTCACAATGTTGGTTTTTAGAAGCTTGATATTGATGATCATGATTCATCACCTAATTTTATTTCACCTAGATTTGAGAAAAATACTAGCAGTGTTGGATCAAGACTACTGAAAAAAATAGGATATACCAGAGGAAGACACGGTAAAACGGGGCAAGAAATTTCTATTCGTATTGCACTCAAAGTGTAGACATGAAAAACATGTTTTAGATATACTTCTACTTTTGATTCAATACTTGCATCCAACCCTATTGAATCCCAAAGGGTGTCTTTTGTTGTAGGTGGAGTTTAGATTGCATTTCCAAAAGAGAAATTTCCTACTGATTATGTTGTGTATATTGTTGATATGGATAAAAATGTTGTGGTAGAAGACAAATTTGCTAATTTACAATGTTTTCCTCCTTTTGTTGCACCTAAATTTGAGCCTACAAAACAAAAGTCAGAGCCTTAATCGTAGATGAGTTTACTTAGGAATAAAAAATGTGGTACTAAATCATTCATATTGTTGTAGACATGACATGAAAAGCTCAACCATCGACCAATTCCAACCATCATGATATATTATGGTTGGATTGATGGATGGTTACTAAATTATTTCAACAAATGTTTTTGGACTTTGTACTATTATGTCCCATCTGTTGTGGAGTCATACAACATTCCTATTGTTTGTTTTTTATTATAGCTACTCCCTTAGTTGTGTTTCAAGGGGGAAGTTTGATGATTACAAAAGTTTTTGATTGTGTCTTCTCCCTTAGTTGAGATTTATGGGGGAAGTTAGATGATTAAAGATATTGTTGTCATTATTGACTATCTCTTATTAGTGGTGATGGTGATGGTGTTCATACACCTTCATGAATGTTGTTTTACCATGTTTGAGCTAATTTTACCATACTTACAAGCCTCATCGTTCATTTGTTGGTTGATGGTGTTGCTTATATTTGAAGCCTTTGTCATGGTTATTTACTAGCTATAATTTCTATGAATATCATATGAGGAAGTTGTCATTGTTTTCCTTTCTTATGCCTTTGCAAAATATTCTACTTTGGAGGTCAACCAAGTTCATTGCGGTTTCTTGGCTATGATATCCTTTTTTTCAATACTTCTTGATTAGAGTTGAATTATGTTATTTATTTTCAGTGGATCCTTGTGGGATCTATAATTTTACCTCCAAGTTTATCTCAACGTTTTCATCTCACTCTCTTTTCGAAAGGTTTTTTTTTCCTATTTGTTTTTCTCCTTCTATCCACTTACGAGAGTTTGTATTTGGGTACCTGTTAACGGTGTTGGACCTACGAACATGTCAGGGGATCTCCCTAGTAAGAAGTCCCAATTAGACTTCACCTCGATGAGTGTGCCAAATGGGTTGGATCACATGCATGCACACAATGACATGCATATTGTTGAATTACCTTGCATGCGATCAACAACACTTCTCACCTTGTCTGATCCGTGCCAACTATTGGGATGGATCTATAACTTGTGTGGGCACATTTTCATCCATCTGTGCATGTTGCACTCCCCATTCTACCTATTCTCGTTGCAATCCATTCCCTTGTATGTGTAACTCCTGTTGTTCCTTGAGTTGCTACTTCAGCGCATGAAACTTCTTCTCTGTTTCTCTGTTTTCCTTCACGCGATCTTCATGTTGCACCATAACCTCATAACCTCAATCTCCAAATATTTTTTTGTCATGAGTATATCTCCTTTGAACTTGCAGCTTTTCTCCACCTCTATGCTGTCAACAACCTTCCTCTTGCATTCATCATGTGGAGGTGTGCTACCTTTTGTTGCTGCTAATGGTGTTGCTCGCCGTGATATCCTTGTCCATGAACAACTTGATGTCTTCATAGATAGGAAAGTTCATAGACACTTGATCGACTGCATCCCCAAGTGTGCTTTGAACGATGTCTTTGACTCTGCTCTCTTGGAAGCCATTGTACCTGTTCCGTTGAGAGGAAGACGAAAACTTGTGATATCTGGAGACATAGCAACACTCATGACAAGCAATCTATTAGTCAAAAACCAAAAAAAACTGTAGGACTCACATGCAACATACTTGTGTGACTGTCTGTGAGGATTGTGTAATTTTCATTGGGAGGCTAGGAGACTCATTGTAAAAAATGTGTAAGGTACAACCTCGGCTATCAAGAGGTTGAATGCCTGTTGGAACTATGCAATGCAGAGTCTAGCCTGGCCTGCTGAGGACTGAAACTGCACAACGCGCAATTTCAGTCAGTACTTACATGCAACTAGCAAACTGCATTATGCAGTTTCTGGGGCCTCCAGGACACTACCTCCAAGAATTGGGCAATAAAAGCCTGGAGGTCAGTGCTAGGATAGAATCACGCAATTTCTGGAGGTAAGGCAGAGCATTCGCTTATAGAAATGTGCAGTGCTAGCCGGGCAAGGCACGATTCGGGCCAAGGTAGCCCAAACCAGCCGACGGGTGACTGAAAACATGAGAAGTTTGAATGCACGACGAGATGAGTGAAAACAAGAGTGAATGATCATACATGCAAATAACAAGTGCAAGATTCAAAAAATGAGAAAGCATGCATGTGTGAACCGAGTTGCTGCAACAATGATCGTCTATGCAAAAATAGTGTCATGCATGCGATAGTAGTGAGATGCGAATGAAAACTGAAACGATTCTTCTACAAGCTATCATACATTAAAAAACAGCAATCACTCACTGAAATCAAGCAGAAAACACTCACACAAGGCGAAACAAAAAAAGTGGCAAAACATCGCGCAAGACATGAAAAGCAGGCTTACCCCGAAACAGTTGGGTTGGATGTGCCAAAGACTCCTAGATGCAATGTGGGATGTCAGAGATGCAAGGTCGATGTGAAGAATGAACTCTATAGAGTCCGGTTGATGAGTTTTGATAAAATCGAGGTTGTGACGTGCATGTCACAAATCTAGGAAAAATGACACTTGGCGGGAGGTTTATGAAAATATCCTTGTCTGTAACCTCCAGCTGCTAAAAATAAATCCATAAATCAAGAGATTCCTTTGCATGTTTTCTTGGGAAAATAAGTCCATGCATGCAAATCATTTTTTCTCGGCCCCGAGTGGAACCGGTCAACCTAAAGGCACATGCATCGGTCTGCGAGCCTGGGATGAAAATCTGTGCAGTTTCTAGGCTGAGTAGAGATGGTTGTCCTAGATCGATTGCACAATTTCTGGGTTGAGCAACTGTCCTAGGTTAGACCTCGCAATTTTTGCAAGGAAGCTTGTCTAACTGTATTGTGTAATTTCTGAGCCCAGTAGGTTGGCTGACTGGATTTGCATAATTTTCGCTAGCTGTTGGGTTGTGTTATGAAACCAGCTCAAGAAAAGATAGAAAAGATAGATCAACGCCTTATAATTAAGCCTCTTCGAGGGGGCAACCTCCTTTACATTACATAAATGAACAATTCTTGGATGATACAAATGAAAAGACCTCCTTTCTATATATAGGAGTCTAAGGGGTCATAACATAACCAGAGCCGACATAACAATAATAATGTAAGGGCACAATAATAACAATAGTGGGCTTCTATGGGGCACAATAGTAACAATATGGGCACTACATGGGTACATCAATATAATAAGTGGGTTGTACGAATAACAATAAGGGGTTA
>APFE030226755.1:102867-119490 GCA_000404065.3 Pinus taeda | reverse complement strand
CGCCATCTTCTTTCACCACTAGAATCGATCTCGCAGATCTCCCACTGAACAGGGTCTACCACAGGCCCGAGCGAAACCCCTCAGCAACAAAGGCATCCCCTTGAAGCCAAAACAGCTCTGATACCAAATGTAGGTTTTAACCTTGTATATAAATTACCTGCATACGAATTCTAAATCACAGGAAAAATAAAAATGCGAGAGCATAACACATAAAACTCATATGCACAGAGATTTTCCCCTGGATCCCAAAACTGGGACTACCAGCTTGATTTTTCATTATATTCCTTTCAATGTTACAATACATGTTTATACATGCCGAAGCATCCAATACCATGGACCGAAAAGCATCACGTCCAATACCATGGACCGAAAACCATCGCGTCCAAAAAACATGTGCGAAAATCATGCACAAAACCACAGGTGGGTCCACCCAACCTAACATCTGGTCCAAAACCAAAATTTTCCGGGGCGCTACTCCGGACCCCATAAAGTGGGGTTACGGGTACCCCTCAAACCCCCTGTTAACTATGTAGAAAGAATATAACACAACCCAACAATGCCACCATATTTTGCAATATTTCTAAGTCTCGTAAAATTTGAGCTTCCACGCCTTCCACATTCCAATCGACTTCTTCCTACTACTTAGTCAGTATCATTTCTTTCTTATTAAGCTTCATGTATTGCCATATATAATCCTCTGTGTTATTTAGATCCTTGAATATGATTCTATTATGTTATTTCCATACGTTTCACAAAAGGAAACCTAAAAAACAAACCACAGGCCCTATTCACAATCATATTTTTGAAAAGAGAGGGGTGCCAAGATTCAATTGTTTCCCACAAACTCTTAGGGGTGCAGTCTAAATAGCCAAAAAGACTACAAATTCTAGACCAGAGAATTTCCATGCTTGCAAAAGTGTTGAACAGATGGTTAATGCTTTCCTCATATTGTTGAGAGATGGGGCACCACTATGGTCCTATATAGCCTTTTCTCCTTAGAAGGTCCCATGTTAGGAGTCGACATCAACCAACTAACGAGAGGAATGTCGCTAGCTTCGACTATAACTTTCCTTCCCAAATATTCCATTGGAGGGGATCCTTTGGGATTTCCTTGTGATTTTCCATAATTTCATAAGTCTCTTTGATGGTGAACACAGCCTATGTTTGATATCCCCATCTCATCTTGTCTCCCCCTTGCACTACATGAATCTTTCTATCTTTTTGTTGTGTATCCATAATTTTTATTCCTGTGAAAAATGTTCCTCATCCCAGTTATCTTGTGTTTCCATTCTCACCACTAATCTTGCAAGGATATTTCTTTCCAGAAATTATGGGCCATTTTTTGCCCTTGTCCTTGTGGTGCACTCTTTAAGACATCTTAACTCCTCTCCTCTCTCCAGCCTTAGGAGTTGTTGCCAAGAATTTTCCCAAAACTTGGTTGTTCCGCCATTTCTAATCTCCTAGAATAGGTGATATTGTATAAAAGGCTTTTGTTCCAATGTTATATTTCATATTAATGACCTTGATGGGAAATCTTACTATCACACTTTATTATCTTGAGCAATCACCAGGTTGAATTTCCTATTGCATATTAGTTTCCACAACTCTTGACCTCCCTGGAGCCATCTCCACCATAATTTGGCTCCCATGGTTTTATTAAGAGTTCTAGGGTCCCATCAAACCAAGATCCCCCCCTCCCGCCCATTTTGGCAGACACACCTTCTCTCAAGACTCTAGAGTCCAATTTTTAGCATGTTGATCCCCTTGCCACAAGAATTTATTAAAACTAGAAACGATGTTCTTATATACTCCCTTCGGTGTAAGTAGATTGATAACTGATAAATCAGAATGACTTGTAGAACAAACTTAAGTAGACTAATTTGAATGGGAAGATTCAGTGCTTTGAAGGTCTAGTTGTCCAACTACCTAGAGATCTTCTCCTTGATCTCCAACCAACATGAAACTCGCATTTAATTAGAGACAAGAGGGATGCCAAGGTATTTTGTTGCTAGGGAACCCATTTAAAATTCAATATTTCTCACCAGATTCCTTTGCACCAAATTATTGGTATTGAAGAAATACATGCTATATTTCTCCCCATTTATCATCATGCCAAGGGCCACTTGAAAATTTGAGAGGATCATATCTAATGCCCATATCTCTTGAATAGTTGGCTCACTAAATAACTTAATATCGTCCATGAATTATTAATGAGTGATGGGAAAATTGTAACACTACTACAAATTCCACTAAAATATGATGACCTAGTGTTGGACATTCAATAGAATTCTATCGTGACTTCGACGGGCCTCCTTTACCAGGCTTGTTGATGGAACTCACTCAAATAATTGGCAGGACAAAACCATCAAATATCTGATTATAGCCTCTATTCGAATAAACGACGACAAGAAGATGAATAATTTATCAAGTATCTAACGTGACATTCATCAATAACCCACGACATCCTGCCAAACAATCCACAAATTAGACAATAAAAATCCAACGATGAGGCATCAAACAGTCGATGGGAAATATTTTAGCCTCTAGTGAGATAAATGAAAAATAACAAATGAATAGTCTATTGGGTATCTGACCCCATGCTTACTGGGAATTCCACAAATTAGACAATAAGGTTCCAATGACATCCATCAGATAGTTGATGGACCCCTAGTGGTGAACCAAAGGCCAAGTTGCACATCCCACTAGGTTTTTTGACGTGCCATTATCGAAACACCAATGGATAATCTGAAGGATGTGATTTATATATGATGACTAGTTATGATCTGTGGAGGTCACAAAATCGAGGACTATTGTTGTGTTATACATCCGATTACCACTTCTGACCTTTCTGTGTTGGGAAGCTGACGATTTGTCGAGCGACCTAGATTTTTAGACAATGGAATAAATGGGAAATCCAACATTTCCTTTGTGTATCCGACAGGTTTCGCATCAGAAATATGATGGTTAATGGACTACTAAAAAAATGATATTCAGAGAACCAAAATTCCTAGTTTCGACAGGTAGTATCACACCAATCAAGGGGTGGTTTTCTAGGTATTCTTTTATGCCCAATACCCATCATCATGACACCATGTCGACCCAATGATGGGGCTAACACCTCCCATCAGATTGTTCAACCGTCGCTCATATCTCTGCATCCAATATCATCAAGCAATTGTAAATACCTCAATCCTACGACTGATAAGGTGCATTACCCATGAACCCGCACACATTTCAATGCTCTTTTAACTCCCAATGTGATCTAACGACCCACACTCATTCCATCCAATGGTCAATGTGTCATGTTGGATGAGAAGATGAGGCTTTTATAACGCCTTTCCATCGAGCAAAATAATCCAATGGTTGTGAGCAATGCATATCAATGATTTCCATGATATATCAGAATGTTAGGTGTGTAGGAGTTAAAGACCCCGACTTGACCCGATATGTTGTTGCTATGACCTATAATAATCAAATTGGCCAGCAAATACAAAAGGTTTAATGGAAGGGGTAAATTCAGAACTTAACTCACATTCTAGGTTATACTACTACATTGTCAAACCCTCTAGACCGCGATAAAAATCCAAGTGACCGACCTACCCCAACTTTCACCATTAGATAATTTTAGTATTATATAAGTTGTCTTAATGCCAATTCAGGATAAAGGGATGAGTCATGGCCCTTTAGGTGAAATCCTTGTCAACCCCTTGGTATATCGGCCTTGTCTCCAAGTCATGTCGGCTGATTAGCATGGGAAAACTACTATTATAAGCAACTCGACTTTCATTCTAGACACAAAATTTGGCATTTCATCTAAAGTACAACAAAAAGTTCAAAAAAGAGAAGTAGAAGCCACTCTTCCAGCGCAAGAAGAAGGAGAAGAGTCTGAGTTGTTTAGGCACTATTTTGGTTACCTGTTCCTTCCACGTGTGGCATATATTAATGGTTATGTAGTAGGTTTTCCTCAGTCAATGAAGAAGCCAAGAAGAATATCTTTATCTCAACATATATCATAGACGAGGTCATAAGATTAAGTCTCCTAGTCAAGTGAAGGAGGAAGATACATCCAAACAACTCACATGTGAGAATTTCAAAGGTATAAGATAAGTTGAGGTTGTATATCTGTGGATGAAATTGAAAGTGTAGTAGTGCAGATAGTTTGACCTGCGTTGACCATAGGAGAAGGAAAGAACAACAAGAACGATTTCATCAAGGAAGGTTTGTGACTTGGTCTCGGAGTGTAAAAACAGTCTAGCGTCTTGGTCTTGATATTCGTCAATTGGAATCTCTATAGGAAGAAGAATTTGTTCATGTTTTCCTCTCAAGAAGGAGAGGTTTTGACCCTGGTTGATAGCCTATATTCTGCATCTCTTATCTCTTTATGGTTTATGCTTTGGTAGTTATTTGATAAAAATAACACTATAATAACATAAGTAAAAGAAGATCATAATCTAAGAAGTAAAAAACATTCACAAGTAGTTATCAAATTAAAGAGAAATAACCTAATCTCAATGCCTAAGATTTCTCAACATAGTCATCCTTTGGCATAACCCATGTGCTAACTTTACAAAAGGTAACTCTTCTGTCCTTGTATTTAGCACCTAATCAATATTTTTTGGTATTGATGGAATTGTGAATGGGAAAATGATTACATTGTTCCACTCTAAAACCATAAAAATGGATGATGAATAATATATTAATTGAATCCAGATCAGTATATGCAAACTTATATTGAAGATACAAAAGAGCATGCTCTTTGGATGCTCTTTTGTATATGTGTACTTCCATATATACATTCACATGCGGAAGCTACTTAATAATCCATATATGAAAAAAAGAGTGTATACACTTTTTTATATATGCACAATTCTGTATATTCTATATATCGTCAAACCAATCTCCCATATAACCAACTCAAACTCTGGGGACCAAGCATATGCTTTTGACCCCCAATTGCAATATATATTTTGTATATGCATGCATATATGAAATTGCCTTGGGCATTGCTAGGGGTTGAAAGAAAATCACTTTAAGTGCTACTGCAATGTGGGATGGTGCAAGCAACGGTGTAAGAGAAGTTGACCTCATCAATCCCAATATAAAAACAAAGCAGAGAAATGTGAATCCCGCAATATTGCCAAAAAATATCTATATAGAAGTGATGCATATACAAACGTGGTGCATTTTATACAAGATGGGATGCCTTCTACACTCTTTCATATATGCAGAATTTTGTATATTATGTATATCTACACAGATATAAAAGCCACACATGTATGGAAGCAGGATTTCGTATATGCACAAATGAAAGCTATATCTAATTTTGTATATGAAATTATAGTTTTGTATGTGTCAGTTTGGTATATGCATTAATTGTTGTATATGCATCACTTCTAGATACATGTATCTTGAATATACTCTTGTATATACACACATATATGTATATGTACAGATATATGAAAGTGTAAAAACATATATGGAAGCAATGCATATATATAGCTTCCATGAAGCACATATATGAAAGCTTGGTTTTATATATGGAAGTGGTTCATATATGGAAGTTGGGACATATATCGAGGTGGCACATATGTAAAAGCACCAAATAAATGGAAGTGAATATAGCTTCTATATGCGCATATGCAAAAGATTTCTTCCATCGATACCAAAATTATTGATAAGATTCTAAATACAAGGATGCAAGAGTTGGAGTGTGTAAATTTATAACTTGGGGTATATTAAAGAATGGCTATACATAGATTATAAATTTTAGAGCCTATTTACCATCAATTTTTTCTCAAATCAATGTTGGTAACCAAGTAGTTCCTTGGTGTTGCATTGAACACCCATTAATGTGGATCTTTCACTGATCAATGATCTTGGGACTTAATCTTTATGTTCTCCACATTTGTTAAAATATAACTAAACAATAAATATAACTTCTTTTTACAATATAACAAATGTAAAATATGGGATGGCTTCTAAAACTAGGTATTCATGGTATATATGGGAGACAAAGGATACACAAAAAAAACCAACAAGGATAAGACTAATTTAACAATATAAATGTAATAACTAAATGTCAAATCTTAGTAGGATCTCAAGATATTATCGTCACATTTTCAATTGTGAGCAAACCTCAATAACATTGATGAAGGGGAATCCTCATTAACACTAATGGGGGAAATCTCATGTTATTGTGGTTATTATTTCAGTTATGAGAAACTCTCATATACATTGATAGAGGGAATCTCACAACGTTGCTACACCATTCAGAATTATTATCAACATCATATGTGTCAACCCATATAAAATTTCACTTTTGCATTCTTTCAACATTGATTATGCATGGTGAAAACATTGGAATAGTCTTACCTTTATTATCCTTCTAAATAAATGCATATTGGTGACATATATAGAGAGCTTATCTTTATGAGACAAGGCTACGCATATTTCTTATATTCAAAACAAGCCATATGGCTAACCTTAAAATTACGTTACATTATAGTGACAACAATAAAGATGGGGAGAATAAAAGGAAATAGAAAAGTTACAATGCTTTGGAAGTTACTTTCATTTCTCTTATTTTACTTTGCTATATTTATTTTATGTTAAAAATAAAACATCATTCCACTTTAAAAAGGTTTCTAGAATAATATTACTATAATATAAATTTTCTTCAATTTAAAGATCAAATTTTTAGAATAACTATTTTGTTAAAATCATTATTAAAATTCTCTCATTGAATTTGATAAATATTATTAATAATTTTTTCAATATCAACATCATGTATAACTATATATCATTAAAATCTAATATACAACATTACTAAAATTTACAAATATTTATTTTCTTAAAAATAATTTGAATTTACACTTACTACAATTAAAAATAAAAATAATAATAATAATCTTCAAAGCATAACAAATGTGTAATTGTCATAATACATCACATTATTTTAATTTTAGTTTGATAAAATTACCATTATTTAATTTTCTTTTCCATGAATTATGCAAAGACATAATATATAGAAAGAAATACCTATAAATAATTTTTATATACATACATAATATATAAAAGAAAGAATGTGTATAAGAAATGTGCTCCCAATGTAATTAATTAAGGAAGCATAATTCATATAAACTAAAAAGCATGAATTCCTAACAAAATCATTTTCAATATAAATATTGTAATTCTAAATCAAAATAATAATTTAAATAGTTGATATTTAAAAACAATTATTAAAATAAATATTTTATAATTATACTTAAAAATATTTTATAAGATTTATTTTTAAAATGAATGTTATTAAATTAAGCATTATGTAAATAATTCAAATTCTTTCCAAATAAAACCAATTTTTTTTTAATAATTAAAAAATAATTAGTATTACCTAATAATGTAAAATAATGATTTAAGTTCAAACTCACCACAAATTTAAATAAACTAAGCAAAGTATTCAATTTTAATGATTAATTAATATCTTTAAAATAAAATAAAAAAATAATTACAAAATTTATATTATACGATGGGAATGACTTTTATATAATGAAGATGCCCAACAAATATCGGTCCGTCCACTATCAAGTAAAATAATATAAACCTAAAAGAGTATATGATCTAATGTCACTTAAACAATAACCAACATTAACCATTGTGACTTCAAATGAAATGAATAAATCTGATCCCCGAAATTTACCATAGGTCATTAGCTTTTTCAATCACATGGATTGGCTGCTTCACAACCTTAGTTGATGGACATGATTTTGTATGGAGGTATCTTAATGGAGAAAGACGACCGTTAGAAGCAGAGAAACTCCAAAAATTGCTATTTTTTCGGAGTAGAGACAACACCATTGGTACTCAGTGGTCAAGCAGTGGCTTGGCCTTATTACAAAAATATCCTTCTTCTGATCCACTTTCCATATGATAAAAATATCCTTTCTAATCCTTATCTAACATGCTTTAGGCTATGTCTTCAAGGTTGTGGCTCTATGTTTGACGGACCTTGAATATTTGAAGAATAAATACATGGGAAACAATGATATTTGGGTATTGGTATATGTATTTAATAATTGATTTTCAATATAAATTAAAAACACAATTTTGTAAATTCAAACCTGTAATAAGAAGAATGCTATCCGTCATTTCCATTTTTAAGTGTTTGGTAAATTCTAGGAAGATAAAAAAATAAACCATGTGTATGTCACTAATCAGGGTGGGATCATGTTTGACAATGGATTTTCTAAAGCATAAATAAGTCAACAAATATTTATAAATTTTTAACTTTCAATTATATAGTATATAAAATTGAGAGTAAAGTTGTGTGGGTGTATCAAAGTCGATGAGGCAACCATGAACATCACTGGTGGAAAGATATTTATATTTCCTGTGTATCTATGGACACCATAACACAATAACTAGCGAAATGCTATGTATTAATTAATTTAATCATCATACAGATTAGATTTTAAAATTCAAAAGGACTTTGGAGATTTAGTAGAGCTATTCTCATTCTCCAATTCCTCTTAGTCTTCTATGGTCGTCTCACCTCAAATCTCAATTTTCATATGCACAATAACAACTCCCAAACTTTGTTAAACCCAAAATCCAAAACCATTCGAGAAGAGAAGAGATTCAACATGACCCTCGGCTCAGTTATCTGTTGTTGGAAGCTCAAGATCGAAACTCTTGAAGAATATTAGGAGTTTAAGGTACACCCCACCTAATATGACCCGCCAAGGGAGAATCCAATGCTTCAAGGACAACTTACTAGGATTCAAAATCCTCAACATGGATCGATTCGCAGCCAAATTCAAGGCCTTCTTCATGCCCTGCAAGCTAAGTGTTTACATCACTTAAGATACTGTAGATCGAATACTTTAGTTATCTGAAGTGGCTATCATGGAGAATGTCTTCGACTGCTTGCTCATCATATCTTACTCGATGGACTGTGACACTGGGGAGCATATTTTTCGGCCATTCAAAAGTCAAGGGTTTTGTGTCATGGTAGCAGCGCCCGATCTCATCAACTGCAAATCCCATTGGAGAAATGGTTACAGTAGTTCCTGATCTCCGCTACCAAAAACCCCATCTGAGAAATGGTTAAGAAAGATTGAAAGCAGTGTATCGGTCCCAAGGATATACAGGGATTGAACATGCACTACAACACAAAGGGAGGTTTTAAGACAATATTTGGGTAAATTTTCTTCACTTGAGACAAAAGAAAACTTGTCTATTGTCTTAAATACTGCCTTTAAGCAGGGGTCTCAAATTAAATTGTCTTAAAACATTGTCTCTATAAAGACAATATATAACACAAGCATTTTTGTCTCTCCAAAGACAATTTCATTTTTGTCTCTCTAGAGACAATAGTTGGAATTAAAGACCTATTGTCTTTAAAAACAAAATGTCTTTGATCTTAACTATTGTCTCTTGAGAGACAATAAAAAATTACATTCAAATATAATACATCATCACTTTTGTCTCTTTAGAGACAATATAAAATAATGAATCTAGAAAAATATCTCACCATTGAAATAAACCAATATTAAAAGTATTTAATTAAAAATAAACTACAATATCATTTATTAATTAATATTAGGACACAGTGGAATCGAACCACCAACCTCCTAATTATAAAGCAGGTGCTCTACCGTTGAGCTAGAACCCTTTAAAGAATTATGGTAGTCCTTGAAATTGCATATATAGGCATTGATTTTAAACCTAGCAATTGCACTGATAAGTGCAAAGGAACGTCGATAAAAGTGGGAATGTGAAATTTCATATATAGGCATTGAATTTAAAACTAGCAATTGCATCGAGAGCTGCAAAGGAACATTGATAGAAGTGCGAATGTGGAAGCCAAATAAGCAAGTGAAATATATGGAAAGTGCAATTACAAAAAACTCAAAGACACCATATCAATCCATTTTACCCCACCTTTCTTTCCCAATAGAAGTTTTGGAGTACCTATTCTAGCATTTTATAGGTTACTTGAAAAGAAAAAAAGAAAAAGACCCGGAAACTGATGTGACCCGTAGCTAGAAATTTATCAACAATTGCAATCTTCTTGGAAGGAAGTAGGTCAATATTACTCCAAGCTTCAACTTTTCTTTTTTAAAACTTGGCTATTATCCATCTCCAACAACCAAACACTAAAACACTGCAATTGAAACACTATTTACTGAAGGGCCTGCCGAAATAATAAATAGTCTCCCTAAGATTCATAAGCTTTCATTTATGATTCAGCCAAGTAGGGGAATGATTCATCCAAGTAGGGGATTCATCTTGGCCAAAACGAAAACTTGAGAAATAGATGGAACATTATCAAATGTGTGATGATGTTATGGAGTAGTGAATTAACTCTAGTAACAAACAACACCCTATAATTTTCAAAATCATCAAAAGATTGACAAAATAGACCCCACACACAATAAGTCAACCTAGAGGGGGATTAGAATGCAAGTCACTTATGTTGATGGTGTGGAATGGGGGAACCATGAGAGTGGGTCTACGCATAAGCACAGTGCAAGCAATAACAAGGATAACTAAGAATCTCATGAATGAATCCATCTAAAAATGAATGATGATGAGGATAGGCAAGAAGGTCATAAATGAATCCATTTGAAAACCAAAATTCTAGATTGCGTTCTTTAAATGCAGGAGCTAACATGTGACTACATAAAGCCTCCAGGATTGTATGCAAGAAAATTCCCTGGGATCTATATGAACCATTTTAGAATGCAAAAAAGCTTGCAAAAGGTTGCTACATATGCTCACCTGCATTTGTTTTATTTTCTTCAACTCCTCAGTTCTTCTACATCATCGTGCTTCAACCTACATCTTTCATTCAATAGATACGGGTTAAGAAAGAAAATTATTATATCGAATTAACACTATGGAAATTCAATGGAATATATATCATGTTACATTTACCTTTAGCTTTTTCTCTGCAATATGTTTTACACAATATGCTTTATGTTGAACCCTTCCACCATGAGTACTCACAGTCAAATAAAACTGAGAATCTCTTGCACGTAAGGGATGAAAACTACTTTGGCAGTGCCAAAAATGCATTGCGAAACCACGAAATATTTATGGTAGTTAGTGCAGAAACAAAATATAGATTCCATGAGAATTACGAGGATAGAACAATCTAATAAACCAGAAATTATTATTATAAGTTTCAAACTTTCATATACACCGAATCCTAACCTTTAAATAGGCACCTTGCCGATGACAAACATTGCATGGAAACATATATCGTTCTCTGAAAAGTATTTCCTGAATTTTAAAATAGACCAATCGTTAATTTTAACATTGCACACTTCCACCTTCATCAATATGTTACTGACCAAACCATTTAGTGGAATGCTAATAGAGGTCTCTAACAACATCTCACTAGACAGAATCCAGATGCAACAATCATGCATAGAACAAGTAAGACAAAACAATTCAGCATGCTCAAACTTATATGCATTACTAGTAGTGAAGCATCATCTCAATTTAAACATACTACCCTTTAACAAGCTCCATTTGACCCCTCCTAAAAATATTCTCCAACAGCCATTATAGGTTCACAAAGGAAATGAAGATACCATAAGGGAGAAAATATATTGCTCTTCACCAAATCATTGAAACACAAGCTAAAATCAACAATACAATTTTGCATAATTAACTTCTTGTATTCTTCTGAAGTGAACACCATTTAATCAGAGATTTTTTACCTCAACGAAAAATACATGAACCCACTAGCCATCAATATTCCTCTCAAAACCGCCACTCAAACGACCACATAGAGCATAGTTCATATCACAACCAGGCATATCATGGCTAGCTACATTTGGACGCCTCATGCTTGGAGTTGGTATTGCCAGTTTAAAGCTTCACATGGCTGACAATACCATCCTCCAAAAGAATTCCTTAAAATAACATAGTAATATTGGTGAACTCCTACCTACAATATCATGTTGACATGAAAATTTTAAGATACCCACTATAATCTACTGTAACAATACTGTAGTAAATAGAGAGATAAAAATAAAATAGAGGAAGGAATAGCTAGATTACCTAGTAGTAATTGCAAACACAAATCATGTTTGATCGAGTAGATTAATCTACAAATATCGCACAAAAGAGATTCTTCTTTTGGTGAGATTGATGACACCTGGCAACAATCAAAATGCCTTTCCAATGGAACTTTAGCCTGCAACATTGTCTAAGAAGAAGAGCTTGGGCATCCAATAGTAATGTTCTCTTTATACAATCAGAGAAATATTACCGGACAACTAAATGTATCAAAAGCAAGATGAAGACTCGTGTGCTAAGCAAGTTCTCTAATAAAAATATTTAACAGAGTTAAAACTACCATTCACTGAAATTTAAATAGAAACCTAGAACAAATACTTCTAAAAAAAATCTCAAATTTAGATGATTCAGGGTTAGGTCAAAACATGCATGTTATTTAATGCACCGCAAAACCAACATTTTGGATGCAATGGAGTCATCCAAGATGGGGTCAATGATTTCTGAACATAGTTATAATTGTAATTTATGAAGCAAATGAACAACGTATATTTACTATTTTCCTGGCACTTATAATTGTATTTTATGAAACGAACAAACAACATACATTTACCATTTTCATAGGCACTTGTATGCCTAAAATATTAATAACTGCCACTGCTCCTACATGACACAATTATTTGATATTGACCATTTCACATTTTAAAAAGATGATATTCAATTAAGATGTGCCATAATTTTTTCCATGACAGGAATGCCACTTAAAAATGAATAAATATTTTGAAAAATGCATTCTTCAATATCAAACCATATAATCCATTGCACATTATTCTGTGGTGGCATCAGATCAGTACTTGAATAGGCATGACTCCAAGTAAGCCTCAGCTGTCTTGGTTGAAATAGAGAACCAACTGCACCATACAATCTTAACTATCAATCATAGTTTTAAAACTTCGACTCCGACTTCGACTCGGCCGAGCAATGACTCCGACTCCGACTCCGAAATGGTAATGACTCGGCCGACTCGTTTTCAATAACTCGGTCGTTGTAAAAAATACATTAAATATTTAGTTTTTTTATAAAAAAACATAATTTTGAAGATTTTAAACATAATTTTAAAGATTTTCATTCATGTTTCCAAACACACAGCATTATAATATACATGGAAGACAACATATGATCAAAGTAGGCTCATGAACCAATCCATTATATCAAAATGGTACCCAATGGCAATACATAGTCAACTGTCATACATGATCAAAGGCTCAAAACAAAAAACACATAACCAAGGAGGCTAGAAATGGCCTCTACAAGACTACAACAAAAGTAAACTGTGACGGTGGCCAGAGTCGCCAGACTCCAGTACTAGTACTACTGGCTAGTAGCTACTGCCAGAGGAGCCAAGATCATGTCGATCAATCTCTGGATCATCATCATCATCAGAGTCAAAGCCCCCTGCCCATGGCTCCTCCTCATCATCATCATCTCCAACTGCAACTGTAGAAGTGGTACCACTAGCAGGCTGTGCAACTGCAGTAGATGCACGCTGAGATAGAGTAGCTATGCGGCTGCGCTTCTGTCGTGGCTCAGGCTGAGTAGAGGAAGCACCTACAACTGGAGTCCTTGCTGGCTGTGAGACTGAGGCTGGTGGATCTGCATTCAACTGAACAGGCTGAAGTTGAACAACATGTTCAATTTCAACTGATGTCTCCATATCTAAATCTAAATCAAGATCCTCATCAGGATCAAACTCTGCTGGACAACTCTCCACTACCCAATCTGACGTTGGATCAATGTCTTCCAACACAATGGGATTTGAATCAAGTCTTTTGTTCAACAAATGGTTTCGTCTGAGCCGAAGGTTGTATTGGACATAAACTAGATCATTTAACCATTTTTGATCCAAACGGTTTCTCTTCTTTGTGTGAATCCTCTCAAAGACAGACCAATTGCGCTCACACCCAGATGCATTGCAAGTTTGACTCAAAATACGAATTGCAAACCTTTGCAATTCAGGAACATGGCCACCAAAGGCCTCCCACCGTTGTGCTGCAAAACACATAGGAGTGTAATGAGTTAGCTCAACAAAATTACAAATTATATCTAACTTTCAAATTATAAACGATTTAACAAACTTTAAAAAAAAGAAGTAAAACTATTAAGAATTTGAAAATTGAAATCTTTGTTTACCTGGCTCATCTGCTTCTCTTGCAATCTTTGCTAGGTTCTTCCCAAAGGTACCTGATGCATTACTGAAGGTTGTGGCCTGTCGGTGTATCTCCAGCTGATCAGACTCCAATGGGATCATGCGATCAATCCAATCAATCAGTCCATCTCTGACCTCCCCCCTCAAAGCTCCTGACTCCTTAGCTTTATAATGATACCATGGGTTCAAATACCCAACTGCATGTATAGGGCGATGGAGTTGATTGTTCCATCTTTCATCAATGATTGCCCAAATGGGCCCATACTTTGCCACTCTATCCTTGTATACCATCTTTATTTGCTCCTTTGCTTGATCCATAGCCTCATAAATGAAGCCCATAGCCAACCTTTCCTCATCCACCAAGCGCAACACCTTAACTAGTGGCTCGACAAGCTTCACAACCTCTGCTGCCTTTCTCCAAAAAGTTTCTTCATAGACTTTCCTTTTCAATTCTTTGCCTTCCGGTTTGTTAGACCAATTTCTTTGATTCCATTCATCACTGGAAAACATCTTTTGCAAGTTTCTATGTTGGGAAAGCATAGATTGCAATGTTAAAAAATGTGTAGCAAATCTAGTGATGGCAAGCCTAATAATATCCTTGCCCCCAGTGTGTTTCCTCATGAGGCTCAAAATCAATGTATGATTGTAGATAAATTTTGTTATGCTTTTGGCATGATCTATGGTGTTTTTGACCCAATCTAATTTTCCAATATCCTCAAGCATGAGGTCTATGCAATGTGCAGCGCATTGGGTCCAAAAGATGGTCTTGTGTTTTTTCTCTAACAGTTTACCAGCAAGAACATAATTAGAGGCATTATCTGTGATGATTTGAACAACATTAGCCACCCCCCCCCACCTCCTCAACAACCTGATCCAATAGCTGAAACAACAAGTGGCCATCTTTTACCTTATCAGATGCATCAACTGATTTTAAGAACATGGTTCCCTGTGGGCAGAATACAAGAAAGTTTATGATGGTACGGTTTCTTTGACCAGTCCATCCATCTGACATGATGGTACACCCTGTTCTCGCCCATGAGTTCTTGAACTCTTGCAAATACTCATTAATGGATTGAATTTCTTTCTGCAAACGAAACCCCCTTAGCTCAGGGATAGTAGGGCCTTTGAAACCTTTTCTAGCAGCATGTATGGCATCAAACATAGGCTCATAATATGGTGAACGAGCAGCATTAAAGGGGATATCAGCATCATACCACCATCTAGCTATGTACTCACAAGCAGTCTTCCTCAATTCTTTCTTCCAATGGTCATCTAAAGTGGGCTGCATTTGAGTTTTACTAACTTCAGGACCATGTACATCTAATGGAGAGGAGGGCGTGAAATAACTTTTGATAGTCACATCACCCTTTTTCATTCTACCCTTTCCCTTATCTTGAACAGAACCAAAAGAGGGAGGAACATATCGGAAAGGGTTGGATGCATCAGTTTGAGGATAGAGGAAGAACCCTCAAAATCATAATGGGGGTTGGCAGCCATCATTTTTTGTATCTCCCTCTTCCTCCCAATTTCAGCCTGTATGTCTTTTTGCCTAGCCTTATCTTCTTTAAATTTCTCAATGTTGGCCAACAAATTCTTCCTAATCTCCCCAATTTTTGGTGAGGTACATGGGGTAATTTGGCCTCTAATCCCTGCCAAGTGTTGCTTCAGCCTATTAATGCCCCCAGGACCTTCCTTAATTTTCCTATGGCAAAATTTGCATTGCATTTGACTATCAACCATTTCAACATATGCCCAAGCAGGATCTCTTGCTTTAGGTGCCATTTTTTGAATAGGAAATGAAAGCAAACAATCTGAAAATGAAAAAAAAAAAAAACCTTGATTCAATGTTCATTTATTTGACAAAAACACTCTCTAAGCTTTCTAGATATGCACCTCAAATTTACTAAGCAAAAACAGATTTATAGAGGTGAAAAAAAATACCTCCAGGCACAAACTGCCTCCTCAAGCTTGCTCCAAGAATCAGCTCCTCAATGTTGCTCCAAATGGCTGCCCAAGAAGCTCCTCACTCCAGCTACAATGCTCCTCCAAGACTCCTCACTGCTGCTCCAAAACAAGCTCAAGAACTGCTCACTAACTCTCAAAGAAGACTCTCACTCAAATGCATAAGATTGTTGTGAGAGAATGAGAGCACTTGGGTGAGTTAAATAGGGTTTGGTAGGGGGATATGGACCCCAAACTACAATTAGCAATATCACATAACTGTTTGAACTCCAAAATAACCATCAAACGAACTTCAAATCCATAAAAAATCAGTTTAATTGCTTGCGTTAGCGTCCGGGTACCGTGCCTTATCAACTCGGCCGTTTCATAGCGGACTCGGTCCGTTTCAGCCGAGTCAGCAATGACTCGGCCGAGTCATTGCTGACTCGGCC
>APFE030226755.1:32170-97920 GCA_000404065.3 Pinus taeda | reverse complement strand
TTTTAGGAAGATAAGTTAATCATAAACAAACCCCCCTAAACAACAAAAGCTCTAAGAAAAGTTACTTAAGTACATATAGTACACCCTCACTTCATCAGCTTACGAGCCCCGGGTTGACAATTAATATTAGCAATTTAGATAACAATAAATTGACTAAACAGCCATCGACCCAGATCAACTCGGCCGAGTCAATGTTGACTCGGCCGTTTCTTAAAACAATGCTATCAATTAAAGACAAAGTACAAGGTTTAGTTCCTATTCTAGAACTAGCTAGAAATAAATATGCTTAAAGCCCCTCCCTCTCAAATATTATTATCTACAAATGATACAAATGAATTTGAGATATTCTTGGCCCTCATATGTGTTTTTAGTTCCTCCTTATTTGCTGCTAATGAACACTAATAGGGGTTTTAGCAATTTACACCACATTGTTGTGTGTTTGATGATGGTCTTGTGTTTGGTGTGAAAGGATCTATCCTCACCCAAAGAAAGGAGAATATGGACGCAAGAAGAATTGACCAAACAATAACTATTGTTGTTGTTAGGTTCTGGCGACCCATTAATCCCTTGAGGAATGGATAAAGATGAAAAATCACCCACAAAGAGAAGAACAATTTTCCAAACAATGGACCCCAAGATTGATAACCACTATTAATAGCTTGGGAAACACCTGCTACTACACCAACAAGATTTACCACAAGGAAAGTGGTTGGAGGGATGAGAAGACTGGTCCACTTAAAAACATAAAGCTCAGCAAATTCACCATCTTCATCTGAATACTTTGATGTGACAGTAAAGTTTGTATTAAACCCCCCCTAGAAATTTCAGTAACCCTTGAAAGACAGAAAACAAATGTGTTGATACACCTCCAATCAACAAAAATTGTCCATTCCTCCATCATTCATCAATGCCAACTATACTCCAGTGTAGCTCTAGAATAACAGTTGTAAAAATGGAAATAAAATATAATATGAAGAACACGCTTACAAACTTACTAGTCTGCGGATCAAAATAAATATAAAAATCAGGGGAAAAATGTGAAGCAGTGTATGAGAACAAAATCCAAAAAAATCTAAAAGACAAGTTGCATCAGAGGTGAGTAAAGCTTGACAAGATTAAGGTCAGTAAGGGTTGACAATCTTACCTCAAGAATGATAAACTTCCCTGTAAGAAGACAAACAGTTGGCAAGGTACAATATGCAACTGATGGGAGGGATGTGAGAGGATAAACTATGGTATTGACGTATGCCAGCCTCTGCAATTGGTGTATCCATACCAAATTGGACAATGTTTCTCAGTAAAATTTCAATAGAACCAAGGGCCCATCAAAGCACTTAATTCAAACGATCTGAAAGATTGATTGGTGCAGATCCCTTGAATGCAGGATGTGCAGGCATGCAGTATATTAAAATCTAGCCTCAAGCATGCATTTTAAACCCAGTGAAAATATCTTTTGTGGCTGAACTATAAATCCACCCAATCTGCACAAAATATGAGAACCCATTCATATTAGGTCTTTGCTTCAAGAACAGTTGCCTTGTGCTTGGTTGCCGAAACAAAATGTTGCCTTATTCTAAAGAGAATTTATGCACATTCAAGAAAAATGTTTATACAAATTCACTACAGAAAAAACTAATTCAATGAACTAAAAAAAATCCACAACATCATCAAATAGATGTAGATCCACCTCTACTCATACCTCTTTCCCCATTCTGACTTGTCTTTATATCCATAGCTGATAACATGAATGGCTTCTTTCATTAAAGAAGCAGGATTCATAGATTGTGGAACACCACCATTTTCCATGAGGGTATATTGAACAAACACGGGTGATTGACCAAATCTTTTCTCTAAGATCCTTTGGGACATGAGCAATGCTTTCTCATCATCAAATCCTGTATTACGCAATTTGAGGGTCAAACATGCTAGTAACTCTATAAACTAGAGATTTTAGGAAAAAGAGTTTTTGAGTTGGGTGGTGGTGGGGTAGAACCTGGAGGTATTTGACCTTTTCCTCAAAAATGAACGGAAAGGGAACCATCAAGTTGACATGTAGCTACAACATCTAAAAATGGGGGAGATATGTATTATTCAATTTCCATTGTAAATTGAAAGTGATGGGGTAAGCTATTAATATTGTCACATAACGCGTTTAGGGTAGGTTGGCCATAGGGCCAAATGATGAAGGTCTCATCTAGAAACTAGAACCAATATTTTGGTTTAAGATGATAATTGTTAAGGCTAAGGTTACAATTACTCCAAATTGTTTACAACTATAAGGGACAGTGGACATCCCATTACAATGCCTTTTGATTGTTTATAGATTTTTCTTCTAAGGCTAAAAACAGTTATAGGTAGGGCATATTTGGATTAGGTTTAAGGTTTCATAATAATAAAAAATTAGCAATGGTAATAATCGTATATTCCCATTTAACAAGTGACCTACTACCACCCTATGGACATGCAATGCATATATGAAATACAACACTATGGACATACAATGCATATACGAAATACAACACTGTGTCTTCTTTCTGTATATTTTGTTTGTCTAAAGATTATCTAATTCTGGTCTAGTTCTCGTTACTCCTTGAAATTTTTTGGATTTCATTGGAAGGGTAGATTTTGGATTTCATTGGAAGAGAATATTTTGGAGAAGAACAATTCTAAAAAGTTTATATTTTTGTATTTGGTTGGAACTATCTCTCACTCTAAATTGTAGCCCATATTTGTAGGAAATACAATTTTTAACAGAAGAAAGAAAGAATGATGAATAGTTATATAAGAAGTACATAAAAAGCTCTAGTTTACAAAGTTATTCAAAATTTACTTATTTGGGTTATTCAAAATTTACATGTTTGCAAAATATACTAAAACATTGAAAAACATACATTTAATTATTAATTATTAAGGAAAAGCCAATAAATACACATTAAATACCTACATTTATTTATTAGGGAAAAGAAGAAGAAATCAGAGCATAACAATAAATAATACTATAATTGAAATGAAACATTTAGTTTCTTTTGTTTCTCTTTTGCTCTAACTCTTTGTATTTTGGCAAAGTATTCAGGTGGCACGACACCATCGAAGCCCTCTGCCAAAATGATTCTGTTTTCAGAAACAAAAAGCTTCATTTCATCACTTCACAATCACCGCGCATTCCATTAATTACACCATTGTCTGCGGGTAAACCTTGTGCAAAGTGGACATGGTTTCTTTGCATACACTTAAGCCCATTCTTCTTAATTGAGTCCAGGTTTTTTAAATAAGTACCGTGTACACACAACGAAAGTTCTTCAGCTAACAGTAATTCTTCTGAATTTATACGCTGCATGCTATGCCCTTGATTTGCTCTAATGAAAAACTTGTTATCTCCTTTCAACAAACTAAAGCATTTCTTGCTATCCCTCCTAACTATCTCTCTGAAATCATCAACAGTGTGAGAGTGAAGAGGAATGCTCTTGATTTGCTATGCCCTTCTGATGAAACTGCTGAAAGCTGCGGCTATGTGTCTATCATGATTGTCTTGCTCTTTCTGGTGTATCCAAATAATAATATTACTATATGTGAAATTGAAATTGGATGTGGCCCAAGGGTAATGTATAATAAATAACTCAAATTTGGATGTCGACCTTCAAGGGTGATGTATCATACATAATTTGGGGAAGCTCTAACATTTTTGTTTCAATCTAAGAAATCGTACCTGGAGCAGCTATGAGGTTTACATAGTTCCCTCCAGGATGTGACAGTAAAGTTTCTGTCAATCCCCACTAGAACTTCTAATAACCCTTGAAAGACGACAAACAAAGGTGCTGATACACCTCCAATAACCCAAAATTTCTCATTCCTCCACCATTGATCGATGCCAACTGTACTCCAGCATAGCTCTAGAATAGCATTTGTAAAAATGGAAATAAAATATAATATGAAGAACACACTTGAAAAGTTTCTAATCTGCAGATCAAAATAAATATAAAAATTAGGGGAAAATGTGAAGCATTGTATGAGAACAAAATCCAAAAAAAATCTAAAAGACAGGTTGCATTATAGGTGAGTAAAGATTGACAAAATTAAGGTCACTAAGGGTTGACAATCTTACCTCAGGAATGATAAACTTCCCTGTAAGAAGACAAACAGCTGGCAGGGTACAATATGCAACCGATGGGAGGGATGTGAGAGGATAAACTATGGTATTGATGTACGCCAGCCTCTGTAATTGGTGTAGCCATGCAAAATTGGACAATGACTGCTTAGTAAAATTTCAACAAAACCAAAGGCCCATCAGAGCACTTGATTCAAACGATCTGAAAGATTGATTGGTGGAGATGCTTTGAAAGTAGGACATGCAGGCATGCAGTACATTGAAATCCAGCGTCAAGCATGCATTTTAAACCCAGTCAAAATATCTTCTGTGACAGAACCATAAATCCACCCAATCTGCACAAAATATGAGAACCCATTCATATTAGATCTTTGCTTCAAGAATAGTTGCCTGATGCTTGGTTGCCTAAACAAAATGTTGCCTTATTTAGTAGATAATTTGTGCACATTCAGGAAAAATGTTTATACAACTTCACTATAGAGAAAACTAATTCAATGAACTAAAAAAAAATCCACATCATCAAAGAGAGGCAGATCCACCTCTACTCATACCTCTTTTCCCCATTCTGACTTGTCTTCATATCCATAGCTGATAACATGAATGGCTTCTTTCAATAATGAAGTAGGATTCGCAGATTGTGGAAGACCACAATTTTCCATAAGGGTAGATTGAATAAACATTGGTGATTGAACAAATATTTTCTCTAAGCTCCTTTCAGACATGAGCAATGATTTCTCATCATCAAATCCTGCAATATGCAATTTCAAAGAAGGGTGAGGGCGAACAATGTTTAAGGATAAATGAGCTGTCAAAAAATACAAATCACGGGTATGGACTTGGACTCACCTTCAACACCCTCTTCTATGTCTTCCAAACTAAATATGGGTATAGTAGATTTAGTTCGCTTGGTTCTCTTCTTATCGTCATCATACCTTTTGTTTGCTTTTCTACTATTCTTTCTAGATCCCCAACAACATCTCAGAAAACATGCTAGTTCAAGATAACGTATAATAAATAACTCAAATTTGGATGTTGGCCTTCAAGGGTGATGTATCATACATAATTTGGGGAAGCTCTAACATTTTTGTTTCAACCTAAGAAATCATCCTTGGAGCAGCTCTCAGGTTTATATAGTTCCCTCCAGGATGTGACAGTAAAGTTTGTGTCAATCCCCACTAGAACTTTTAGTAACCCTTGAAAAACGACAAACATATGTGCGGATACACCTCCAATAACCCACAATTGCTCATTCCTCCACCATTCATCGATGCCAACTGTACTCCAGCATAGCTCTAGAATAGCATTTGTAAAAATGGAAATAAAATATAATATGAAGAACACACTTGAAAAGTTTCTAATCTGCAGATCAAAATAAATATAAAAGTCAGGGGAAAAATGTGAAGCATTGTATGAGAACAAAATCCAAAAAAAAATATAAAAGATAGGTTGCATTATAGGTGAGTAAAGATTGACAAGATTAAGGTCAGTAAGGGTTGACAATCTTACCTTAGGAATGATAAACTTCCCTGTAAGAAGACAAACAGCTGGCAAGGTACGATATGCAACCGATGGGAGGGATGTGAGAGGATAAACTATGGTATTTATGTACACCAACCTCTGCAATTGGTGTAGCCATGCCAAATTGGACATTGCCTGCTTAGTAAAATTTCAACAGAACCAAGGGCCCATCAGAGCACTTGATTCAAACGATTTGAAAGATTGATTGGTGGAGATCCCTTGAATGCAAGACGTGCAGGCATGCAATATATTGAAATCCAGCCTCGAGTATGCATTTTAAACCCAATCAAAATATCTTCTGTGATAGAACCATAAATCCACCCAATTTGCAAAAAATTTGAGAACCCATTTATATTAAATCTTTGCTTCAAGAATAGTTGCCTGGTGCTTGGTTGCCTAAACAAAATGTTGCCTTATTCTGAAGAGAATTTATGCACATTCAGGAAAAATGTTTTCACAACTTCACTATAGAAAAAACTAATTCAATGAACTAAAAAAAATCCACAACATCATCAAATAGATGCAGATCCACCTCTACTCATACCTCTTTTCCCCATTCTGACTTGTCTTCATATCTACAGCTGATAACATGAATGGCTTCTTTCAATAATGAAGCAAGATTCGCAGATTGTGGAAGACCACAATTTTCCATGAGGGTAGATTGAATAAACATTGGTGATTGAACAAATCTTTTCTCTAAGCTCCTTCGGGACATGAGCAATGGTTTCTCATCATCAAATCTTGCAATACGCAATTTCAAAGAAGGGTGAGGGAAAACAATGTTTAAGGGTAAATGAGTTGTCAAAAAATACAAATCACGGGTATGGACTTGGACTCACCTTCAACACCCTCTTTATGTCTTCCAAACTAAATATGGGTATAGTAGATTTAGTTCACTTGGTTCTCTTCTTATTGTCATCATACCTTTTGTTTGCTTTTCTACTCTTCTTTCTAAATCCCCAGCAACATCTCAAAAAACATGCTAGTTCAAGATCCTTCTTAGTGAGAACAGGATCATACCCATAGTGTGCTTGTCTATTAAACCAACACCCTGTACCTGTATAAATAGGCCCTTGGATATCATTGAAACCTCTCAAGGTGATCTGCAAAGATTTCATAATTAATATGCCAGGCTGGAATTATATGAAAATTGCATAATTGCATATAAGAAAACATTTTGGGTGTTGATTAATGCTTACATCAAAGAACACAGTGTTATGATTAGCATGTCGATTATTTTGATGAATGCCATCAAATCTTTGAGGAAACTGTACATAGCAAGTTTTCTTCCAAAATACTAGATCCATTAGAAAACACATTGCCTCACAAATAGATTTGTTGTTGTTTATATAATGATCACAATCAAGGTTAAACAGAAAGAGGCCATTTGTGAGGACAACAAACACTCAGACCTAAGTGGAGCAATGGATAACAATCATCAGCATCAACATAATAATTAATGAATTTCATATGAGGAAATCAACAGAAAAAGAGAGATGTGTACATAGCTAGGAATATACCAATGCATTCATTACACCAGCATTCTTGTGGTGTTGGAAACCATGTTTCTTTTCACAGGATACATAAAATAACTATGGAAATTCATTTCCATCATTGTCAACTCCCCCACTGTGACCTAAGAATACCTGAAGTGGAAAGTGAAAAATTCATTAGTACTAATGTCCGTTACTTGCAACATATTTATAAGCATGTTAACAAAAGGGAGAGAAAATTATGATACTACATATAGACTACAAAGGAAAGATAAGAATCTAGGGTAAAAGAGGAGTATATGATACCTGGATCATCCCAGGATGGTCTTGAGTGTTGTTTCCTGGCCATGGAGTTCCATCTTGCATGGTCCATCCCTCTACTGGAACTTTTTGTGCTTTGGCCACAAGAGCATTAATCTGGATCTTGTACTCTTCATATTCCCTCTGATATTGGCACAAAGATGGAAGATGTCAAGGGCAAGAAAAACCAATAAATCAACAGAAGTAACTCTTACATTTGGATACTTTAATGTGCACTTGCCTTCATTGCTCTCTGTTCTCTAACAAAGGAAGGTTGTACTTTATCCTTAAAATAATGAATCTTATGGGCAAAGTAGAATTATGGAGCCCGGGGATTGATACTGTATTTTTTGCAAAATGACACCCACTTCCTTGCAAATTCTGAAGTTTCTGAAAGGGTTTCAAAAGTCAACATTGTTGATCCATCATCAGAAACATAGCATGAAACTTTATCGATAGGATAATCCATGGCATGGACAGGCAGAATCATATTTGCTGTGAAAAGAGGAGGCTCCTTTAGAGGGCCCACTATACTGACAAAAATATCAACACTAGCCAACTGAGATGGCTCTCCTTCGTTGTCAAACCTGTGAAATTGCAAAAGAAGAAATTTAATCTCACCCACAAGGTTCCTACAATACACATGTTGGCTGCTTTAACAGCCTTAAATGAGTGGCTTACTGAATATAATCCTAAAAGTAATATGGCCACATCTGAAGCTAAGGGATTATTAATTCATTAATACTTGTCAAGGTGGTAAACTAACCTCAAAGAAATCCTCTCAAGATATGTTTCTCAGTTAATGGGCATCCATTTAGGAAACTGGTCTAGAATCCATGACACAACAAACCAGACCTCACATATCACGGAGACCAGCCAAAGTGGGTATGCATCATTAACAGACGTCAATACTCGGTATTGAAAGAAAACTCCCACGATTATGAGCCAAAGAATAGTCATAATCCTGTAAGGAGTAAGTTTGGTGGAAGGAAGAGGCACAACCTTATTCAGAGTTTGTCGTGTGTCATCAACCCTGGCACACACACATACAAACACCAATCAAAAAAATTAAATCTACTATCAAAATAAATACAATATCATAGCATCACTCTAGAAACTCGAGATTTACGAGAAAAAAATTTGACAAGGAAGAATCATATTCTTATATTGAATCTTAAAGCAAGTATTGGTAAGAGAGATTGTTCCATTCCATGAATTGTGACAAGTATCATACATTGGGAGGTCTTCCCCATTGGAACCAGTGCCCACCATGTCCCTTTTTCCATCAACATATCTACATCCACTGGTCACTTGAAGCATATTTTTTTCTTGTTTAAGCTTCCAGCTTTCAACTCTTTCTTTCCAGTCCACATTTCCAACTCTGTAAGAATTCAAGTCCTTGGAAGGGTCCACAATCCTTACTTGCACCGTAAAAATGCATCATGAAATCCACAGAAAGCATCCATATTTAATCAGTTCAAACCCCAAATGAACATAGCTGTCCAGTGAAATCCCAAGACCAGTTCAAGACTGTGTTGTTATTTATTTGGTTTAATATTCAATCCTATAATTATAAAATCTCACTGATATTACATAAATAATTCAAATACCTGGTTGATTGGGATCACCATAGGGGACCGAGTGAACACGCTTTCCATCTTCACTACCACTGACTTGCACATGCTCAGGGGAGACATCTTAAAACTCCACAGAAACCTTCCAAAAGGCACTACAATTACAATTACAATTAAATCCATACAAGATAAATTGATTGTAAATAGTAGCCCATACAGTCACATTTCAGGTCCCAATTCCAACCGCAGATGCAGCTAAAGGAGAATGACAGTGCAGTTTTCTCAGAAGTTATTAGACACTATATTGATTTACCATTTGTGAGAAGAGGAATTGGAGTCTGAGGATCTTGTCTCAAAGAGGTAACTGAATTGATCTCCTCTTCTCACCCATGCATCTGCCACTTCATCATCACTTCTAAAATATGTTTGTAAGAAATTTCCACTAGAATGAAGAGGGTAGACATGCATTTGTTCTTCTCTCCCCATAGATAGAACTTGTAAATCAAGGATCTTTAATTTCATACCTGCCCCTTTTCACCATATTTGTAAAACATCTATCAAAAGGGACTCTTTGTATTACGATGTCAACAGTTGACTCGGTAGCAAAGCTTGCTACCAAAATCAAAGAACATACAAGAATTTTGGCTACGCTTTTGAGACTTTTGTACAAAGATAGGTTACTAAGAAAGGAATGCCTTCTATGTGATTATGGCATCACAAATAATGCTTCAATCTCCCTCATCGTAGCGCTGAAAGGTGGAGCCAAGGGGGGGGCTCCTTCTATTACTACGTCCAAGTATTTTAAGAAAGCTCTCAATCCTGGTCCCAACTCTTCGAATATTAAGGATCTTTCAAGTCCAGGCTTTGTGGTTGAGCACTCACTAGACACCCCTCCCCTTGAAGTGATGGATACTAACACTACTATGAGGGTGGTGGAATTTGTAAACTAGCTAACCAGTAAGGGACTGTATGTGAAGTTCCCAATTGATTCAGAAAGCATGGGGTATTTTCTTGATAAGGATCGGAAGCAACATTCATGTTCACTAAAAGTGTCATATCATGAAACTGAAGAATGTGAAACTACACTTGAAGCAAAAATCATCCAGTTCTTTTGTTTCCCATTTAGAATAGTACCAATCAATGTGTCTTGGAATGTCTATAATTTTCTTGCATAGTGAGCTTGGAATAGAAATTAAGATCATATGGAAAACTTTTGAATTCATTAATTGAAATTCTATTGGGATTGGGATTTCTATTGTAATATAAGTGTGCACGCTTAGAATTAGCGTTGTTTGTGATCTCCTAAATGCTTGAGTAGGTGGAGATCACTAACCAAATGGTACTTAGATAATAGTAGGATATGCTAACTGACAAGGAATAGAGATTACAAAATTGAATTTATGGAATTGCATGGAATTTTCATAGATTTTGTAACTGTAAAAATTATTGTACCCAAAATATCAATGGGAAAGGTCCAACTTAGAAGTACAACCCTCAACATGCCTTTCAAACCCAACTGATGATAAGGTGGAACTCCATTATCTAAGACTAGATTTCATTTGTAACTCCATTATCTAATACTGGATTTCATTTGTAACTGCATTATCTAATATTGGATTTCATTTGGATTTTTATATGTTGACACAAGCCATGGTTGGGAAATAGAAGAAAAACAAAAACATTGGTCAAGAATGTCATATGGATATTATGTGGAAATTAATTACTGGAGAGATACCCTCCCAGTTATCAGGCCTCAGGTTTTGTCACCTGAGGAGCATAATTAGAGGAAGATAATCATACTTATATTTGAATGATAAGTAATCCAATTAGAATAATCCGAAGATAATCTAAGAAGGATAATAATAAGCCTTTAATGATGAGTAATCCATCATGAATATGCATTGAAGTAGTGAAATTTTCGAGCACTAGGTTGGAACATAAACATTGATTTCCATGGATGGGAAAGCGTTGTGGTGCATGCGGGCATCAATCATATATTCCCTTCTCTTTTAGAACCTTCAAAAGAGTTTCCAAATGATGTTCCTACATCTAGAAACAAACAAGTTTCAAAATCACATTCCTACATCTAGAAACACACATCATTTTCCTCTAATTCAAAACTTGAATCGTCCGTTATTAGATTGTGTCATATTTGTATTCTATTTTCAAATTGATGTCAATTGCATAGTTAGTAATCAACATTTGTTAATAAAATAGTTACTAATGATTATTTTCTACATCACTATCAATTGTCATTGTGAAATAAATAACATGAGATTAATAAAAAGTCTATGCACAATTTAAGGATGGTTTTGGATTATTTATATATTTATGTAATTTGGTGAGATTGAAGTCTTCTAAGCATAGACATAAATAAATTAATAAAAATGTATTTTTAGTCAATCAAATTCAATTCATACAAACATGGGAGACCAAGGATCACAAATCCAGCATAGATAAAGAAAGTAACATGGACCAAGAACTGGGATTTCCATGAAAGAATGGATGATATCCAGATCAGAGATTGCAAGCTTTATGCTTAAATTTAGAAATTACTAGTCAAGCCATGTCAAGTTAGTGCAAGCTCAAATATGAATGTACACAAGGAATCGTACTGCTTACCTACTATCATTACTGATTACATCAAATAGAAAATAAGGCACAAACATTATTGGAGAATGATTGGAATTTTACAGTGGCAACAGAGGAAGACGTTTAACATGAAAATCAATAGAAGTATGTTGGTCTCTCTATGCTAAAGGATGTAAGAAGATAGTAGTAATTGTATAATTTTAATCATACATGTACTCAAAACTATCTCTGTAATTATTGAATCATGCATCTTTGTAAACTTGATCCAAAATCCGTTAACCTATTTCCTCTATTACTATCACAATATGTTGCCTCTAATAGTATCATTATTTAATTATGATATTGGAAAAAAAGCTATAAACCCAACCACTTTTCCACTGATTATGATACTCTGAAAGTATGAGCTTCATAGTGTTAATGGGTGACGAAAAGGAAATAGCATCCTATCACAGATAATATCGATTACAAGTCCCTAGAGATATAGATGATCTATCAGAAAAACAAAAACAAAAACGACATCACATTGCACTAATAGAGAAAAAAAGCTAAACGCTCAAATGGGCTGAACTTAATAAACTCACAACTAAGTTAAACATTGTTATATATGGAAGGCATAAGTGACGTTTGACATATAACATTGTTTTTCTTTGACCTTGTTGGAGTTGGGAAAAGGCCACTTGTCAAAGCAAGCTAGTGGGTAACGAAAACATTATTTTGGTTTTGTTTGATTGGACCATTTCTAGGTTTCATCTTGTCATGATTTGTGGTATCATCGGAATAAGGAAAAGATTAATACTAAGCATGGGAAAAGTAAATTGAGTTTAACTTTTATTGGCTCTTAGCAAACGATGCGACCTAATTGCTTAATGTTTGGTACTTGGAAATATCTCACTGATAGACTTTAGTGGGCTTCAAATAGATCTTGAGGTTGGATGATTCACAATACAATATTCTAATCAAATCTCACCCATATTCTTTAATTATAAGTTCCAGAGTATGTCCCAATGAAGTATTGTGGATGGTTGAATAAGAACTATCAGAATACCTTCAGGATGGCTTAGAATCTCTAATAGTCAAATCTTAGTTGAAGGATATGCAAAGAAAAATGATGGTTGGTCACTTTTATATAGATATCGGAGCTATTATGGAGGATTACTTCCAATCAGGATTCATTCAGTGAACAAACTATGGATGAATTGGTCACCTGGAGGATGCATCATGCAATAAAGTGATTGTTCATAGATATCTGAAGCAATGTGTTGGATGAAAAAGTGAGGACAATGGTTTACAGCCCAAGCATACCTTGTAATCAAATTTATGGAAGCCTATATGAAAAATTGAAGAGAAGTAATTATGCACTAACTAAATCTATGGTCACTGGGTAATGATACTTTGTCGTTAATGCTTATCTAAAAGGTGATTTGGGAAGATAAATTTCGATGGATATCTCTAGCATACTGGAACGATAGTGAAAAATGTTCATGGTGAATTACAAGTAGTTACAGTCACCAAACTAAAAACACCTCATCATTAAGATTATAACCAATTTTGAAAGTTGTTATTTACTACATTTAGGGAGTGACTCAACTACCTAGTTTCAAGGTAGTTGAAGTTTTTCTCATGTGTTTTAATCTCCCCAAATCCTTTTTGAGGTAGTCTCTTATCTAGCTATCATTTTATAAAATGTAGACTTTAGGATTTTCTATAATAATAAGCAAAAAAAGATATGTAACTTGTGTTCTATATATATGGTTGGCGTCATACATGTTGTCCTATTTATGATTTTCACTTTGGGGCATGAATCACTTGCCTATTAATGGTGTTCCCTTTTACAGAACTCCCAACAATGTCTTTTCCAAATTGAGGTTGTGAAGTACATATCCTACTATTCACGTCATATTTCCGCCATTGGAGTCTGATTTCAAACAAATAGAGAGGAGAAGTGGTTGATGGAGGGGTTTTTTAATTTTTCCCACTCAGTTTTTAATTTGTCACAACTGCTTAATTGGACAAAGAAATCAATACAAATACCAGTGAAGCTTCCTCCTTATGATCAATTTGATGGTGAAACACAAATGTTTCCATGAGGTATTACTAAGCATTTCACATGAAAATAAAACTTAAGCTCCCATGTGTAACCATGAACATAACCTATCATGGTGATTAACAAATCAGGCCCATTAACTAAGCTAAAACTACACCATACTACAAAAGTGAACACACAAGAATATTGAATTAGGGTAAAACTACACTAATGGCATGGACAAACAATAGTTAAGAAACTTGACCCTCCACATGAATGGGATGATGTTAAGGAGACAGAGTAGCTTTTAGATACCCTACCCCTTCCCATCATTGCAAGGTTGGACATCAATTTGCTGCCATTAACAAAAACAAAGCTGGACATGGGATTTCAGAAACTAATACAAGAAGATCTGGACTTGGGATTGTTGAAATGAAAGGGGTGGGGCTTCTAAGAGGAAATGTACCTGGAATAGAAGCCTCATGATTGTTGAGAGAGAGCATTGATCATTGTTTCCAAATGGAGGTTCCTATCTAACACAACAATAAAACATTAAAATATTGAATGAAACCCTCAAGGCAATGCTGAATAATTTTGACAAAATGAATCGAAGGTATAGGAAAATCCTCAAATCATATAACAGACTGATAAAATTTAAACAGTGAAATATAAAGGAAAATCCTCAAGCCATATAATGATTTATATAATTTGAACAGTGAGATATAAAAAAAATCACATTCTAATTACAGAATCTGTGGATGAGTTTATATTGACTGTAGTGGAATAAAACCATCAAACCCTGACCAGGCACCTAGATGGTATCAAGAGGGCTTCACCATATTGGAATAACCTAACCACGATCGTGAGGAACAAAGGATGATTGCTCAAATAGTACTACAATGCCGCGTGGAAAACAACGAATTTGCAATCAGAGGGATGTAGCCCTATTAAGAAGCAGGGAACCAACCTGAGAAAGAGGCTTGGTGTTAGAAGTAGACTACTCTCAACCCAGATGCATACCATCAAGGTGAAGGTCCTAGAGGAAATCTCACCTGTTGAACATTGAACCAGAACAAGTCAATTAACGAGAGGCATTATTTTAAACAAAATGTAAAATAAAGAAAGACAAAGACTCATCCTGCAACTTGGGGCGTTGTCTTTAAATTTTACAACGAAGGCATAAGAAAATGGTTAATTCAAACCCTTTTATGAAATCTCAGAGCTTTTGTCTCTTTGAGCCTAAGCATGGAGAATACCTCATCTGATGTGGCCACAATTACTCCGCCTAAACGTTAACGAGTGAGGAATGAGGAAACTCTATGAGCAAACCTTGTGTTCAACCCAAGCAACCAGAAATTAATCCAACATATTCCAACTAGAACGTATTTAAGATACTGGGTGCAGTAGGAGACTCTACCTGATAAGAGTTTCATCATCTTCTCCGAAAACCCTCGCGATATTGTAGAGCGCCTTCAACCCTAAACTCACCGCTAGAATGCCCATCAAACTCGGAGCTTGAGGTGAAAGTGGTTACCTCAACCGTCCCGCCTGAAGCCTTACCGTTATCTCATCAAGCTATGATCACACAGTGCATATTGATACAAATGTTTAGGGGACGAAACTCTCCAGAGACCACCCTTGGGATTTATAAATAAATTACTAAAGATTAGTACTGTCAAGATTTATATACATCGAAGTTTTCAATGTTAATTAAACAACAAAAACAACAAGGAATGTGACAATAAACCAACCTCCATAATATGTTATATATATGTGGTAACATGGTTATGACTAAATAATTGCAAAGTATTAAGTTAATAACATGTAAAGGGTTCGGTAAGGATGGTAAATTCTTTCAAAACATTTATATAACATTAACATAAATATCCTTAATCCTTACCATAAGACTATTTCCAAGTAGTGTATCAAAATTTATAACATTCATATGGTAAGAATATGGTTGTGAGTATTCTTTTTGTATTCTTATAATTATTACAAGTGGTATGAGAGCCAAAGTTCTGACACCATGGCATATTAGGAACTGAAGAAAACAACATGTGAATGAAGACAAAGACAATGAGAGATAATATATAAATGGGAAGTATACCACCAAACACACCAGAAGCATCTTATGTAGGGGTTGATCCTGAAATGTGGATACAATTGGGAGAGGATTCTCGTGAGGGCAATGTATCTATGTTAGAAAGAGTCCAACACTTGCATGCATAAATGACTAATTTAAGAACTCACAATGAGAGGCTCACACAAGAACATGAGATAATTTTGAAGAGTTTGTCCCATAGACAGAATCAACGAGAGCCAAACCACAATGCTCGCAATGGAAACAGAACCCCAACCTTTCATCAAAAGGAGGATAATGCAGAATTAGCATGAGGACGAGATGAAGATGAAGGATGATTTCTAGGTTTCATCTTTTCATGATTTGTGTCATCATCAGAGTAAGGAAAAGAGTAATACTAAGGACGTGAATAGTAAATTGGGTTTGATTTTTATTGGATCTTAGCAAAGGATGTGACCTAATTGCTTAATGTATGGTACTTGGAAATCTCTCACTGATAGACTTTAGTGGCATTAAAATAGATCTTGAGGTTGGATGATTCACAGTACAATGTTATAATCAAATCTCACCTATATTCTTTAATTATAAGTTCCGTAGTATGTCCCAGTGAAGTACCATGGATGGCTAAATAAGGGCTATCAGAATACCTTCAGGATGGCTTGGAATCTCTAATAGTCAAATCTTCGTTGAAGGAGATGCAGAGAAAAATGATGGTTGGTCACTTTAATATAGATATTAGAGCTATTAATGAGGATTACTGCCAATCATGATTCATTCAGTGAACAAACTAGGGATGAATTGGTCACCTGGAGGATGCATCATGCAATAAAGTGATTGTTCACAAATATCTGAAGCAATGTGTTGGATGCAAATGTGAGGACAATAATTTAAAGCCCAAGCATACCTTGCAATCACATTTATGGAAGCCTATATGAAAAAATGAAGAGAAGCCATTTTGCACTAACTAAATCTATCATCACTCAGTAATGGTACTTTGCTATTAATGCTTATCTGAAAGGTGATTTGGGAAGATAAATTTCGATGGAGATCTCTAGCATACTAGAACGATAGTGAAAAATGTTCATGGTGAATTACAAGTAGTTGCGGCCACCAAACTAAAATCACCTTATCATTAAGTTTATAATCAATTTTGAAAGTTGTTATTTACTACGTCTAGAGAGTGACTCAACTACCCAGTTTCAAGGTAGTTTAAGTTTTTCTCGTGTGTTGTAATCTCCCAAATTGTTTTTGAGTTAGTCTCTTATCTAGTTATCCTTTTCTAAAACGTAGATATAAGGATTTTCTATAATAAGAAATAGAAAAAGGTGTGTAACTTGTGTCTATATATATGGTTGACGTCAGACATGTTGTCCTATTTATGATTTTCACTTTGGGGCATGAATCATTCTGCCTATTAATGGTGTTCCCTTTTACAGAACTCCCAACACATTCTTTTCCAAATTGAGGCTGTGAAGTACATATCCTACTATTCATGTCAAAATTCCGCTGTTGGAGTCCAATTTCAAACAAATAGAGAGGAGAAGTGGTTGATGGAGGGGTTTTGTAATTTTTCCCACTTGGTTTTGAATTTACATCACAACTGCTTAATTGGACAGAGAAATCAATACAAATACCATTGAAGCTTCCTCCTTACGATCAATTTGATGGTGAAACACAAATGTTTCCATGAGGTATTCCTAAGCATTTCACATGAAAATAAAACCTAAGCCCTGATGTGTAACCATGAACATAACCTATCATGGTGATTAACAAATCAGGCCTATTAACTAAGCTAAAACTACACCATACTACAAAAGTGAACACATAATCATATTGAATTAGGGTAAAACTACACTAATGGCATGGACAAACAACAATTAGGAAACTTGACCCTCCACATGAATGGGATGATGTTAAGGAGACAAAGTAGCTTTTAGATACCATGCCTCGAACAAAAAAAAACTTGGACATGGGATTGCAGAAACTAATACAACAAGATCTGGACCTAGGATTGTTGAAATGAAATGGTTGGGGCTTCTAAGAGGAAATGTATGTGGAATAGAAGCCTCACGATTGTTGAGAGAGAGCATTGATCGTTGTTTCCAAATGGAGGTTCCTATCCAACACAACAACAAAACATTAAAATATTGAATGAAACCCTCAAGGCAATGATGAACAATTTTGATAGAATGAATTGAAGGTCGTGCATGATATATGAATATTTGAGAGAGATACATAGATACTTAAGTATTAGGTTCGTTAGAAAAACTTACTTTGCCATTATGGAAACCGACAGTAAAATTTCGCAGGGAAGTGTGCAAATGTTACGTTGCCAAACATTTTGAACCTGCGAAAGAGAAGATGTCTGGAAACCCTACAGAAAACAACGCAAATCAATGTCAACCAGCATGGATTGGGCGGGTAGTTACCACGACCAAGCTCAAGAAAACCTTCACTGTTGGATGGGCATCTACGTCCTGGACTGTTGATGAGATCCAACAACCAAGATAAAGACAGGTGTAAGGATTAGAAAAGGTCTCCATAAGCTTCCAATGTGTGAATTCACTACGGGGTAATGTCTCTAAGAATATGATAAAAATTCATTTTACTTCATTGAATCCAAAACCATCAAGGTAAGTTAACAAGGTATGGTAATCATTTTATGGAAAGATAAATTCTTGTTCATTTGCCTCTTCAAGGGCAACCTCCCAATGAACTAATGGTCAAATACAATCACTATACTTAACAAATCCAATAAGGAGGACTTAAATATTATTCATTTATAAAACCTAAATTTTAACCACTATCGGTGCCTATGCTAATGAATAGGCCATATTACATTTATTGCATGAAAACTACCTAGTATGAATTATTTAATAATAACTAACATAACAGAATTTGTATATATTACATTAAATTACCATAATACACCAGATAAAGACAGGTGTAAGGATTAGAAAAGGTCTCCATAAGTTTCCAATGTGCGAATTCACTACGGGGTAATGTCTCTAAGAATATGATAAAAATTCATTTAACTTCATTGAATCCAAAACCATCAAGGTAAGTTAACAAGGTATGGTAATCATTTTATGGAAAGATAAATTCTTGTTCATTTGCCTCTTCAAGGGCAACCTCCCAATGAACTAATGGTCAAATACAATCACTATACTTAACAAATCCAATAAGGAGGACTTAAATATTATTCATTTATAAAACCTAAATTTTAACCACTCTTGGTGCCTATGCTAATGAATAGGCCATATTACATTTATCGCATGAAAACTACCTAGTATGAATTATTTAAAAATAACTAACATAACAGAATTTGTATATATTACATTAAATTACCATAATACTTATAATATTAGTAACCATTATGGACCCATTACATCACTAGGGGGGATCGCACCATTTCATCCCCTTTGAAACACATTGCTCTCAAATTATATATCTATGATGTATCTCCATAAGCCAACTTCCTGTGTATGGGCATTGCCCCCAACCCTAAGAGTGAAGTAGTCCAAGAAGTGTGTCCATAAGGGGATCATCCATAAATCAAGGTCCTATGTACAAGTATTACACTCCACACTAAGAATGAATTCATGCAAGCAATGCATCCAAAAATCCAACTATCAAGTATACATGTTTCCTTCAATGTTGACAATGAAGTCATCCAAGAAAGGATTACATAATATTATATCCTAGGTACAAGAGTGCATCTTGGGTCTTGAATAATCACAAATGAAATTGATGAATAGACATTAGGATTTTGTTAAATATTATCACCATGGTCATATGGATCCAAACATCTTTCCACCAAGATACTATGTCATCCATAACCAAAATATCATCCGCATAGATACAAAAGGTTAGTTATTGATATGGAGTTATGTGTTCTATGGTATGTACAAGTATTATTACGCCAGAGTGTCACGACTAATCATAAGCGGACTTATTTTACCAAGGTCCCTTGAGGTCGTGGTAAAAACTTAGCAGGAAGAATTAAAGTGGAACTTCAAAGTTTAATTTGTTTTACTGTGACTAGGTTAGGTGTGAATAGGTTAGGTATGAGGCACCATCTGAGATCCTGATAGCAATATCAACAGATTTTACCGAACGACTCTCTTTCACCAGGTTTCTTGATTGAGGCCCTAAATTTCGTCGATGCCTGATCACATTGCTTGGAAGAACATAATATGCCATCCTCAAAATCCTCCACCTCCTCAAGTTAAAAAATAATATTAGGGGAAGGAAAAATTACTTTGAATCCTAACATACCAATAGGATTTTTTCTACTTTTTTTTATCAAGAAATATAAATTTATTAATGAAACAGATGACTATGTAATCAGCAAATGTTAATGCTCAAAATAGTTTTGTGAAAAATTTCCATCACCTAAGGAGAACATATAGACGAAGGAGATACTAAATATGAGGCTCCCATAATAGGTACAACTTAACCTCCACCCATCAATATCCCATTCTAGTAGTTTGAGTTAATTTTATTGTCCCTCTTTAATGCACCATCACTACAACACATGAACTCTTGAAGCGTAATATTTTCATATATTGAAAAGGCTTGGTTGATATAATCCCTCTACTCTAGTACTTCTCACATTTATACGTTGTCAATATATTGTTTGTAAACTTAAGATAATTTGTGATCCCATTTTTAGTATCATGAATTAAATATTCCCATCCATAACCACTTGGTTCTTTCTCATATAACTTTTCTTCATGAATGAAAATAGTGTGTTCCTTTGTAGAAAAGTATGAGCTCTGAAATGTTCCATGATAATTGCATATTCTTGGGGCTTGGTTTTCAAGGCAAAGTCCAACATTCACTCTAAACTAACTTTGATCATCAATAACCACTTGGTGAATGCTAGTAGTCAACTAGTAAACCAACCACACTAGAATTTGAAACCAAATAGGTCAAAATGGAAATTAAGTATGTTAACACAATAAGAACTTAAATTTGGTTACTTGTGCCTACTAGGGAGATATTTCCATTAAAGGAAATCATAACACACACAAAAATACAACAAAGTATAAGTGATTTGAATGATGACGTTACCAAAGATGTAGGTGAAGGAATGGGAAATTTATGGTGATCATGGGAATGATAGATCTCAAACACAACATGATGATGTTGTTTGGAGAGGGAGATATCATTATGGAGGGATGTATTTAGTTTCTAAAAGGGTCTCAACTCAATCTACCTAGTTGGATGGGTTTTTTATCTAAGATATAATGAGATTGGTTAAATTCAACTTATCAGGTTCATGAGGGTAAAAGAGGGAGGCAAAATAGAGATGGGGAGCTTAACTGTCCTCCACAAGGAAATTATATGCTTGCATGTAAAGGTAAAGGGAATGCTAGGGGGGTAATTTGATGCAAATAAAGGGTGAATTATTCCTCCCTGAATGCACATCATGAGACTGTGTTTAAGATTCGCCATTCTGAAGCTGTGAGAAGACTAGAGTGTAAGCACAAGAGAGAAGCTAAACATATTGTGGGTTGAGAAGAGGGCCAAGAAGGCCCTTTATAGTTCTTCCTCTTTTATATTGGAGACACAAGATTTAAGAGTGTTTATAAGGTAGCAGTAAAGATGAGATGGATTGTCAAGCATATGCTGGAAAGGGTGTTATTAGACTGTCATAGTGGAAAAAATGATCTAATGGATAAAATGAATGCCTTCTTCCAAATAAAATTTCAGTGTTGAGGAGAAACTTGGGAGGGGTAGTTGATGGTTCCCTAAGTTAGGTCAAGTGCTTGCAATGGATTAAAGATCAACTTATGCTGCAAAGTCTCGTGAGGAATATGATTATGCAATAAATGCACATGAAAAATTGGAAGTCAAAGTCTAGGACTCATTACAAAGAAGAGGTTCAAACAGTCACCACTAAGTTTTGAATTGGATCTAAAATTTGAATTTCTCAAAATTGAATGAAGTTGGAACCATTCTGAAACAACTTCAAACAATTAATGTTAATATTAAAAATTTAAGTAAAAGTCGACATTATCCTTATCTTTCCTTTTCTAAAAGGAGAGATAAGGAGAATGTCGACTTTTACTTTAACTTTAAAAATTAAATATTACCATTAATTATTAGGGTTAGGTTTTGTAGTGCCCTAGGGTTAAGATATTTTTTTTCCTTTTAAGTATTTTTTATTAAAAAATTATTATTTGGTGGCCATTAGCTATGTTGCACTACATTATTCAGAATTGGTCAGTTTAGTGGAGAACTAGTCACTTTGGTGTTTTAAGGTCAGTTTAATACAAGATCAACCTTAGCTAATCTGAACCACCAAACTAGACTAGTACAACTCTAAAACCATTAGGACCAACCAATTCCACTAGTTCTTTGCTTCCAATAAGAGTGTGCCCTTCTCATTGTCTTCTCAAGTCATTTTGTTGGATCCTTTCAAGAATAGTGATTTGGAGAGTGTCATAAACTGTCGGATTGTTGTGAGCACCTAAGATCATAAGTAGTTAAGCCTTGAAAAACAAAAATTTGCAAGGAGCTAGTACAGACATCCCAAAACATATTTAGTGAGCACGTTCATGCAAGGAACTATTACAAACCTCCCAAGATACTTAGTGAGGACGTGCATGACAAAAATGCATCAGAAAAAATTATCCACCCTCAAAGACCTTTCCCAAAATGTTGAAGTGTGGTGCAAAACAAATTGTTGGTAGGCTATTAATTCTACAAGAATCATTCCCTCTCCAATTTCACAAGAAGCTCCTACTCAAGCTACCTTTTCCACTATGGTTGTAGTAAGTTCTTGTAACTGTGTGAGCTACAAGAAATTAAAATTGCCTTGGAATCTCCACCAATATTAGGGAACTTGACTTCTATGCATGCCCTAACTATTTTGAGTTGATTGATCAGTTAACTGGATGATCACCGAGTTTAACTGAAGTCCCACTGTTTAAATGACCTTCCACTAGTTCCTCCAAAAGTTAGAACTAGTTTAAGTGACAACAACCTAAGAACTGAACTCTAACTCTTCCAACTTGAATTTACTGAGTAAAATAGGTGACACAAGCCATGTCACACAAGTTAACATCATCTAAGTTGTCTGTTGATGTGGAAATTCGATTTTTTTTTCAATTTAATCAAGGAAAAATCAAATTGAGAATTTCTTCTTGCATTTTTCAACACATATTTCATTGGAATGTATTACTTCCACTATGAACTTGGCATAGTTCACATGTTAAGTTCATAAGGTTTTGGGTTGATGTGGTTCTATGTGTTGTGTATATAAAGAATAGGTGTCCATCTCTTGCTATTAGAAACAAGACTCGCTATGAAATGTGGTATGGCCAGATTCCTTCGGTGAGGCATCTCAGAGTTTTTGGTTCCTCTTGTTATGCCTTCATACCTAAGGAACAAATTAAAAAACTTAGTTCAAGGAGTCACAAATGTATCTTTTTTGGGTACTCATACCTCCAAAGCATACCATCTCTATGATGAAGTGAATAAGAAGTTTATAATATCTAGAGATGTAATCTTTCTTTAGTCTTCCAAGATTGAAAATGTTGTTGAGTCGTTTAGATAGATTCGAACATGCAAAGTATTGTCAAGAGTTTGATAGTGAGATTCCACATCTCTGTCTCTTAGCTCTATAATTTCTATGAATAGCCTTGAAGAAATCAGGTTGAAGGAAATTCCTTCCCCTGCTTTGTCAGGAAAGAGTTAAGAGACTACTGGCAATAGGTAGCCAAATCTGACAAGTAGTGAGGGTGCATGTAAGATACATAGCAAGGATTAATGCAAAGGAGTGCACTGATTATATACATATCATCAAACATCTTTCATCCCACTTAGGATGCCTTGCATCATGCATGGTTAGTCATAAAATCATGTTGGTCACAACCTCCGTAGTTTAAATAAACAAGTGGTAATACTCTTCATCTTCTAAGATATAGTAATACTTTCAGTTCTTGCAACCATGCATGTCATTGAAGACAGAATGATACGACAATGATAAGCAAACTTTTAAGCTAGAGTAAGAGGTGTATTTGAAAAGATGTGCTTTATTTTCCATACCTAGCCTCCAAAGGGTTATGCATCAGATGGAGTCTTCATGCGGTCCCGATATTCTATCATACCTTGGGTTCCTTGGTCTATTTATTTTTCTCCTCAGCTCCTTGAGAGTCATCTATCATGTCATCTTTCTTTGTGGCCGCTAAGAGACATAATTGTGTAGTTTCAACGAGCAGTGACTATTGTATGATGAGGCCCTCGGAGGACACATTTACACATTTTTAGGATGAAAGGCATTGCTATGGGATGAGGCCTTGGGAGGACACATCTACGCAATTTCAGGATGCAAGGGAAACTAGGCAATCAAGGGACAAAACTGCACAGTTTCTGGAGATATCGGGTTCTGGCTGATGGAAGGACATTGGAGGAAATCACTGCACAGTTTTGAATGCTAAGGGAGGTTGGTATTTTTACGCATTACATAGTTCCAACAGGTAAGGGAAAATCTTGAGGGTTACATATGTGAAGTGCCCAGTTCAGGAAAGTTGGATGAGGCTAGGTTGCTAAGGAAACTCCGAAATTTAGCGAAGTGTGGATCAATGGAACTTATGTGAACGGTGATAAAACTTGACTATGATCACACACTTGAAAACTTAGCGATACAACATAGACCATCCAGAACATATAATGCATACTTCTCTTAATACAACAACCTTTGTGTTAGCTTATGGCAAGTGCGGCTCCAATAATAGACTTTGGGAGGATAAAGGCGACACTTGTGTAAGAGTGTGTGAAATGAGTGTGAAACATGTCTATGTGGTGAGGACAACCCATTCTCATAAAGATTTCCCCTTGAAGCAAAACAAACCTCCCTTTGCATGATGAGCGATAACCCCCATGCCCAAAGATGACACATTATATGTAAAGATAAAAGCATGAATGATTCTTAACATCAAAAAGGGGATCTTGAGATCATCAGCTTACCAATAAGTGACCAAGGAATGATCGATCACAATATCCATAGTAGGCTCCAAAATTTAAGTGCAGGCCAACATTTTGGAGGGTGTTGCAGCCGTTACAATAGAAACTTCACCTTCTTGCTAACTTCTTTTTCAACCAGTGCCTTGAATTCTATGAACTTGGAGAACGTTTCATATTTCTTCCACATGAAAAAGATGCAACACTTCCGTGAAAAGTCATCAATAAAAATGACAAAATATTTGTGTCTGACAGTGTAGGTTGTCGAGAATGGTCCATAAACATCATAGTGGATCCTTTCTAGGACTGCATGTGCTTTGTTGTCTCGATCATGGAATGTGGATTTTATGTACTTTCGCAATGTACATCCTTTTCATATATCCTACTACTTAAGTGCTCCTTTAGGGAGGCCAGTGGTTATTTGTTGTATAATATTTGAGGTACTATGATGAAAATGACCAAGTATTTTGTGCCAAAGTTCATCAACATCGCGACCTTCGCTTTCTCTGCCATAGTGCTTAATGCAGCACAGTCTTCCACATCTAGCTTATACAGGGTCTTCACACGAACCTCGATCTGCTTCACCTGCCCCGTGGCTATGTGTCTCAGGAACTCTATTCCTTTGTTGAATATCACTTCACAACCATGGTAAACCAACCACTTGGTGAATGCTAGTAGACAAACCCCTAATCCTTTACCTTTACCTTTTTTTAATAGCACCTCGTATTGAAAATTTGAAGGCAAAATATTTCTTTTCTCTTAAAAAGTTGTCTTAAAATCCCCCTCCGTGTAGCAGTGCTGAATGCAACGATAGACAAGTTGTCTTTAATCGTATCAGCATATATGAAAGGGACATAGGAGGAATTAATGTCCGAGAAATCTTATCAATAAAAGTTGTCGAGTTCTTCTTAGTTGACAACCCCCACAAAACAAAGATCCCAACAAATCGTTGTCTTTATATAAGGTAATGTGAACGGTAAGTAAAATAACAACCTCGGTATAGGCACAATACAATAGTTCCCTGCAAGCTGGTAGACTTAGGGCGCACTGTTAGAATCAATTTTGCAGTTGTTAGATAATATTATCTTAAATTGATATGTTTGTGTCTTAATTGTTAATTGTATTAAATAGGTTTCTTTTAAAGTGGCCATTGTCTTAAATATAAAGTTTTGTCTTAAAATATTTTTTTCTCAAATTGTTTTTGTCTTAAATATAAAATTTTGTCTTTAAATATTTATCTCAAATTATTTTTGTTTCAAAATATTTTCGTCTTAAATTATTTTTGTCTTAAATATAAAGTTTTGTCTCAAAATATTTTCATCTTAAATATAAAATTTTGTCTTTAAATATTTTTGTCTCAAACTACTTTTGTCTTAAAACAGTGTTGTCTTAAACTATTTTTGTCTTAAATATAAAGTTTTATCTTAATATATTTTTGTCTCAAATTGTTTTCTTCTTAAAATTTATATTTAAGACAATTCAATTGATATTAAAAATGTTTTTTAAGAGAAAAAATTTATTTTCTCTTAATGTACTTGGTGTAATAGTGATGAGATGACTTGACTGATGCTTTAATGGGGACCTGTGTCGACGATGATGCGCAAGACGCTGAGCTCAAGACAAAAATGAAGCAAAAGGTCAGGACGAAAATGAAGCAGAAAGTCATCGCGTCCCTATTCAACAGATTGTTGCGAAAATTCCGCGCACAAAATTTCAGTGTGAAATTCAAGCGCGTAAGGATTTGAAATACTTGCTCTAAAGATACCATTAAATGCATTTAATTTCATGTCTTATCAACCACATGCATTGGGAGTACATTGGTAAGGCCAATGGCCGTGAGCAAGTTTTCCGAACATTCGCGGGGTATGGGTCTCTCTTTTTTATCAAAACAGGCGAAACGGAGACGGAAAAGGCCACTTCGACAAGCCCAAGCAACATGCAATGAAGATAAGCTCGGCGGTTTGATATATCGTTTTGTGTGAGTAAATTTTCTTTTTTCTTTGTTTGTAAATCTGTTCAATGTGTGTTTGAGCGAGATTAGATAAAGCAGTAGTCTATAACGCGACTTTTTGAAAGTCTTTCTGGCGGATTTTTCCGTCAAAATCCGGCAGCAATTCATTGGAATGTTTGATAGCTAATTTCTGTATAATCAATGGCTCCCACGGGTTTTCCAGGGCGCTGAATCCAAATATGCAGTTAAAAAACCATTTTAACTGCTAAAAATCAAGATTTAACCTCATTTCTTCCGCCGGATTCCGTCACCGGAATCTCCAAAAAATCGCATTATAGACAACTCCGAAAAAAAATACTTATTTTTGTGTTTCCCCGTAGCTCATTAAAAATTCGTTAATAATCAACGTCCGTAATAATGGCCCGATCCATTCAGATTCAAAGGAGCTGGTCCTTATCCATACACATTTGTTCCATTTGGAGGTGGCGGCAAATGTGTAGTGACATTCCACTATTCTTCGTAGATCAGACTGATGCAGCAGGTTTTTGGGCTTCTGCTTTGCAGAGATCATCCTCATCAGCCGAGAGCAAGATAAGCAAGTTTCAGTGTGAATCCCAGGGCCAATTCTTCAGTGGATTGTTTCTGCTACAGCAACTGTCATTAGGAGTGGCGTCCCACCATATCATTGTTCTGCAAGGCGAACGAGAATTGGACCAATCTTCCACCAGAGTTTAGATCTCTGCACTCTGGCTTTAGCCAGAGATTTGAGGCACAGGTTGTTGTTCTTGATGGAGATGGGTGACGAGGTGTTTTCTATGATGAAGTGAATCAAGCTACCAAAAGTAGTGTGCGAAAAGAACAAGACCTAAAAACAAGATGATTCGATTTAATGCAATGCTCATCTTATTTTTTGCCTTTGCATTGACGTGCTCAGCCTCAATAGCAAAGTCTCACTCACGGGCATAATCCCTTATTGTTGGCCTACTATCTTATTGTTGTAACGCCAAAGCCAATAGATATTGAATCTCCTGCAACGTCTCCACCAACCTCTTCCCCTTAGGATGTTGCCAAAACTCCTCCATTCAGTGACACTTATTACAACCTTAGTTTCCCATGCTTATGCATCGATGTTTCCTATTTTCTCAGCCACGTTAGAAGTACCCGAAGTGATGGGTATTCCATGAACACCTTTAATCATTATTGGTTGGAAGACGTCAGCGAAACAATCGAGGATGGAGTACGGATGTCACTAAATGAATTATTTGTTGGAGAACATTATCATATCACATTATTTTATTGCGACTCTTTTGGGTTCTTGAAAATTGCCAACAATGGTGGGAAGAGCTTCAGTTTAGTGGAGAATGGTTAACTTGTTTTGCTGTTAAGAGAGTTGCCTTATTTTGGGTTGTATGTTGGTTGATGTGTGCAAGTTTGGAGTGAGAGGATATATTTATATATAATGTAGGGTTGTTATATTAAAAAAAAGAAAGACGAAGAAAGAGTTTGAGAAATGGTGTTGGTGAAAAGGGTTGGTGGTTGTTAAAATGGAAGCTCGGGTGTCCAAAACATCAATTCTTGTAAGGTTAAGTTGTTTGATTAACTTTTGACCACATTCAGTATCCATACCTCCATTCTAGCAATTGATGGATAGTCGAAAGTGAAATATCTAACAGATGGTGGTTGGTCAATACGATGGTTCATTACTTGACAACTCTTATCACGGAAGCCTCGATGAGTTGAGGTGTCAATATTGTTGATATTGCAATGTTCATCAATGATGGTCAGAGGCGGTTATGTTTTAAATGGAAATCAAGTGACAACAAGAAGATGTGGTGGTGAAATAGCGGTGTTTGCCAGATTTCAAAGTGGACGTGAGTGTTGATGAAGACCACTGTGACATATATTATCCTTATTGCTATAATATGTGTTTTAAATGTTTTCCATGTAACCATTAAGGGAGTGTGTTGGAAATAATGCTTTCATGTCATGTGTTCTATGTGTATTACAAGTAGTGAGTAAGTATTCTGAGGTGCTATTCTAAATGTGGTTGTTTCCCATGTGTATGAGTTGTTGATGTGTCATGTCCCAATCATAGATCCACTTTCTTAAAATATAAATTTGTTGAAGTCAGTGATTTGTATCGTATAAATATGTAACCTTTGTGATCAACAAAATATCAAGTAATTTTTGTGCGTAATAATGTGCTCTCTACCTTTTTCCTAATATCCACTACCACGTTCATGGGTCGAATAATATCCACTGCCACGTTGATGGGTTGAATAGACACGAGACCTATGTGTAGCGCATGGTCATGTCTTCACTTACAAAAATATAGTCACACTATTGTGTAGCATGCATAATGACAAGAAATTATCGCGTAAGAGAAGCCACAACGGCCCAAACACTTTTCTCACTGTCATACTTCATCACGTGTCATTTCTTGAACAAATACAAGTCTCTAGAAAAAGAAACAGCCGCACAACTTCTCCATACATCTTTCCTAAATCTTCGAATACACCCCCACCTTCTCCTCGGTCCCGTACTCTTAGAATAGTCCCCCACCTTCTCCATGTTCCCATATTCGAATAAAAAACCTCTGCACTTCTGTTGGAGTGGCGTCCGCCCAACACCATGAATTTACCTTCAATGAAAACACCATGATTTTTTTGATCTCACAGGATGCAACCCTCTGGCCATGAGTTATATAAAACAATTGAGTATAAAAATAATCAAATACATATGTCTACACAACTCCAAATTTATATTTTTCTAAAAATGTTCTTAACTAAGGTCCACTTATATAATAGTCCATTCCGGTCATCTAAATTGATTTATATAACGTTTTTTCTCCTCCAACTTTCTATCATAACCTAATTTATTAAATGTAATTTAATTTTGGCTAATAATATATTTCTATTTTTTGAGTCTAGTTTTTTTATCTTATATTTCTATTTTTAGTTGAGTCTAGTTTTGTTTATCTTATTAGTCTTACATTTAAAAATGTTGACATACTGTCTTATATTACATTACATCTACACATCTCCCCCCGTACTAGGTTGTAGAGCACCGTACTAGGTTGTAGAGCACGTTGACACAAAAATAATAAAACTAACTAAATTATAACTTTAATTTAAATTTTATATGTAGATTAATAATAGCACGTGATCAAATAATACTATGGATTAAAAAGACATGTGTCAACTTGACACGATGAATCATACATCTCCCTCGTACTAGCTTGTAGAATGTGCCTATTGACACAATAAGAATAAATAAAATCTAATTATACTATTGTGTTGAAAATTGTTCTCCAACCGTCGAAGAAGGATGAATCACACATCTCCCTTGTACAAGGTTGTACAATGTGCCTCTTACACAATAAGAATAAATAAAATATAATTACACTATTGTGTTGAAAAGTGTTCTCCAACGAAAGAGAAGGATGAATCACACATCTCCCTCATACTAGGTTATAAAAGTGTTGGGGAGATGGAAGATTTTATGGTGTCCATAAATAAGAGCCAACATTTAAATGTAATTCAATTTATTATAATGTGTTATATTGTAATTTTGTTTTTATTAATTAAATTAAAAACAAATTTTGAAAGGAAAGAAAATCATAATATACATATCACATTAAAACATATAACATATAAATAATAGCTATAAATTAAGATCCATTTTACCATATAAAATAAAATAATGATGTACTAATCACATTTAAATTTAATTAATAAGTGCATAAAAACTCAATAATTGCAATAAACTTATAATATAACAAGATTATTAATGATGCATATTCACCCAGACTTACCATGGATATAGTTTATAATACCATATAATCCAAAACCATTACTCATTTCACACTCAAAATGTTTTATAAATATTTTAGTTTAATTTAATTTAATAAGCTTTTAAAATTAAATTTAAAAGCAAAAGTCTTTTATCTACTACTAAACATATTCAGTGCATTTATATAATACAACTAATATGATTAAAAATCAGCATAGATCTATCTTAACTAAAGATCTATCAAAATGAATTAAACTTTTACAAGTACAAACCTTTCCGAGACTAAATTTTTTTCAGGTCTATATATTTATTTTGAAGTAAAGAAAAAATACATCCTTAAAAATTTGATCATCTAAATATTTGGTAAATCTAAAACAAAATGAATTTAATTAATATATAAATAAATAAATAATAAATTAAACCTTACAAAAATTGAACTTTGCAATGAAATATATCTGACTATAATCTATAATTTTATATAACTCCGCAAATTATATATCATATGTACTTACACCACACTTACACTATTTTGAAAGAAAAATGAATGTTAAGGTTGTTACTGAGATATTTAATGAAATTAGAAATTGAAATGAAGAGAGCCATAGTAAAATTGAAATAAGAAAATCCTGCAGCGGATGAGCCAATACTCCGTAGTATTGTTATTCTTTGCATTAGCATCTGATGGGCAAAGTGTCAGTAACGAATTCCATATCTCTATTGACGATAGAACATTGCTAAACAAAACATAAGAAAAACATTTGTAAGTGGTTGGAGTTTTAGTGTTGTTGGTGTTGTTTTTAATAATTATTTGATTTTATAAGTTAAATTTTGATTAATAAGAAACTTGAGATAGAAATGAGCAAAAGTTAGGCAAAAGTTTTACATATAAATAGCCTGGAATTTTGATTATCATCTTAATTTTATTTCAATTAAATTTATTTATTATTTAAAATTAAAATTAAAATTATATATAATGAAAATTTATTAAAATTTATATGGTTTAAAAATGTAAGAGATTAATTACAATTTTTGAACATTTTAGTTCTATGTTCAAAGATAAATGAGAAATTTTATCAAATCATTATAGTTTTGTTAAGTTAAAAGTTAATAAAGTTAGAAATGTGATAAATATTTTGAAAAAATAGATTGATTGTGATTATAAGATGTACAGGTGGTTTTTATCTTCAACCTTCTTAGGATAATACAGGTGACAATTTCTTTCATCCCATGGTGTTTTGGGGATTAAACAATGCCTAATTTCATTATTGAGGCCATGAGAATTAGTTTTGATCTTGGCCATGTTTATTAGCATCTTAGCACTAGTCAAGAGAGATCATTTTTGATTTTCTGGTTCATCACCTTCTTATAATTTCATAGTTTCCTTTTTCCCTTTAGCTCTTTATTTCCCCACAATTTCTCCTTAAATTTCGAAATAATGTTTTTAACATTATTATTTCCCAATGGTCCAACCAAGAGTGGACATCATTATGCCACTTAATGGGCTTTGGCAAGAGCTAAAAGAAATTTTAGGAAACTTCTTGGCCTTCATATTGTATAACTTCTTATTATTTATAATATACATAGTCATAGTAATATTTTCTTTTTTCAGTTTGTCAAATTGTCTGTGATCCCCCAAGCTTGACATGTGGCTTCAGGAGTCACTACCCAGGGGCATCTAAGTTGTTGAAGTCACCTAGGGATCGCACCCGACCTGGGACACACCAGCGCTTTTTGCTCACTAGATTTTTTAGCATGTCTCTTCCTCTTAACACAAGGCACAAACACCCCTGTGAGGCTTGATCATAGGTTGCCTTGCTGATGAGGCCCATCCTCAACTGATTATGCTAGTAAGACTTGGCATTAGTCATAGTCATATTTTCAAAAACAAAAGAATTTCCTTTAATGAGAATAAAAGTAATAAAAAATATTTCATTTAATTTTGAGATTGTAAGTTATATATCTTTTCATTCTATATATATTCTCAAATAAATTAAATTATATACTTTATAATTATATATTAAATAATTAAATAACATTATTATTAATTAATATAATTTTATATATAATTTCGAATTTATTAAAGACTATTTAAAAAATATAAGTAATAAATTTATTATTATTTTAAAAATTGATGAAAATGTAATTGAGATAGAATTGTGATTTTCTTTTTAATGTTGTGGTTTAGTTGAGATGGAATCATTATTAGTCTTTTTTGCAAGCACAACAAGGACTATAGTAATCGAAAATGTGAGATTAATATTAGTTCCGGCTCGTTACTGTCACGAATAACCAAACTAACCAAACTTTTTAAGGATATCTATTTGACCGTCTTATTTGACCTCTTCCCGAGACGAGGAGGCTATAAGCGTATGTTATATTGATATGATATCTTACATTTTCTTATATTGATATGATCTCTTACATTTTCAAAGAGTTAAGCTAGCAGGTAAACTAATGCTAGCCTTAGTTGAAGACATTAAATGTTATGTGCATGAGATCTCGCTTGACAGGCACTATCACTTATGCTAAGTTGATATATGCATGTTGACCACCTGTCACGAGTTGCCTTTACCAACAAACAGAGCATGCTAAAACCTACTAAAGCTTACTAGAATTAGAACAATATCTCAACCTATTGGTAGTGGATATACCTTTGATCTCTTGGCTACCTTTGTTACATTTAGCTCTATAAGTTATCAAAAGACTTTGAACCTTGAGACTCTGCAAGCTATGAAGCACAATTGGAATCTTGAAACTCTGGAACATCATATAGCACACATATAACGAAGGTAGAACATCGGTTAGAGGAATGCAAATCAAACATATCTTGTGCTTTTCTTGCACCGAATGTGTAGATCTCGACCCTAGGGCACCTATCCTATAAGTATGCACAAAGCTCTACAAAAATGCCTCAAATGGAATGACCTATACTACTGAAGAAATGATGGGTACTTATATTCAACCGAAACCAACACAAATTATATAACTCGTTAGCCTATTCTACTGGAAATCAATACTTTGTTAACTTAGGATTTAAAATAACGGATTTAAAAATCTTTGCATGAAACGATATATGCCTACCTTAAGTAGTGTCGAGCCTAGGATTTCTAGCTAAATAAGAGCCGAGCAACCTGGTATTTATCCTTAGCCTCTACACCTTTTTAGTAGGTATTTCTTTCAGAACCTCTTGTACGTTGGTTCCATTCCTCACATCATGCTTTTTTTTAACAATAACTACTTGGATTTGAAGGTAAATGTCAATTATATTTCCAATAGGATTTCTGTGCCAGAAAAATACTGGCATGGAACCCATCATGAGGTAGTCAAAGATAGAATTTTGTGTAATACCATCTTTCCTTGGCTGCAAGTAAAAGTTAGAGTCAAGGAATAGACAAACAATAGTCATGGGGTCATTAGAGCAGCGCAATCCAGAATATGCAATTGATGCCCCTGTATACAAATAGATAAAGCACGATCCAACTCAAGCTCATGAATGCCCTATTACTAGAAATTGGAATTGTGAAACCCTCTTGCTAGATGTTTAAAAATGGCTTATAGCTCATGGCAGGAGGTGAGGAGAACACGTAAGCTCAGAAAGGCACATGCCAGAGCTCATCATATTAGCTCTCCCTCACATCAGGGAGTTATAGCCCTCAGCTTAGGTTGTAAGTTTGGCTCCCCAATTGTTACCGGGAATAGTGTCCACTCGGATGCTGTTATTCCCACTAAGACTAGTAGCTATCTTAGAAACAAACAAATAAAGTCTACTTTCGTTTTCCTTTATGAAATAGATAAGAGTGGAACTAAGGAGACCAACCTTAGTCTTGCGCTTGATTTCCTTGTTTGATTCCTCTCCTTCTTGATAAAGCTTCCCCACTTCTTCGTCGTTTTCCCAGCTTCAAAGAGCACCTGTGGAATCACAACAACATACTACTATCGAAGAACAAAGATCTATATTCATAAATAACACAGGACTAGATGTGTGTTAACCATATAAATGCATATATAAACAAGTACACAAGAATATGGAGGAAACTTGAATAGCTTTATTAAGATGAAAAGTAGCAAGAGGATTACAACCATATGTTCTGACCCAGCATCATCCTCCAGCTAGAAGCCCTTCTTCACCTCAAGCAAAGCTTAGATCACCCAACACTATGAATATACACCAGAAAAACAACAACACTTCTCTATAAGATACAAAATTCCAGCCTTTGGATCTCTGTGATGAGGGATCCATATATAGATGATTATAGGGAGGTGAATCATCTTCTGGGGTCTTGATTAGTGTCTTCTCTCTAATAGTTCCCACTTCCACTTGGAGAATGATGATCTCTTACTCATCCTTGGTCGAAAATAGAGAGGCAAGTGTTAGAGGGGAAGCTTCTGGAAGATTCCATGATCTTCCACCTCGCATTTTGTCCCTGCCATTTGTACATTCCCGACCATCACAACCTACAGAGGAGCAATTCAATATGCATCGCACCTTGTTCACTGGGAAGGTGATATGCATTGCACACTCTACACTGGGCTTTCAGTATGGTCCAGTTTTGACCATTTATGAGCAGTTTTCAGTGGAGAACTTCTGGGAGATGATGTAATGAGCTAACCTTGTTCCTTTAGGTAGTGAAGCAACACTTTTAGGGACTTAGGAGCCGTCATTTTATGGACATTTATGATTGGGGTTGAAGTGCCCAAAAATGTCTATAACACATGTCCATTTCAAAATTAACGCTTTTCTTGTAGTTGGACTGTTCAAGTAGCCCATTCACCTCCTCCCACTGCATACCACTGTCACCATACCTGGAGAAAACAACTACTGTCATTCTCTTCTACTCAGGTCTGAGGGATGTGATATTTGAAACCGAGGCATTGGAAATCTACACTCGTACTCATTCATCACTCTCCTAAATGAGCTCATTCTGACTTAATTTCCTCGAAAGAATTCAAGATCAGCTATGCGCATTGGAATAGAGCATTGAATAAATTTTGTTTAAGCCTTCTTTGTAGTGATTGAATGCCATGAAAATATTTGTGTGTTGATTCCTTTTGGTGCACATGTGTGTAAGATGGTGTGGTTGCTCGGATCCAGGCGTGGAGAACAAACTACGTTGTGAATGGCACTCGAGCTCTGACTATTGTAAGAATTGCATAGGTTGGAGCAGTTGTGGGCTACTTGCACATTTCTATCAATTGTGGGGTTCACTTAACAAGAATCTCATAACTAAATTTTGGGAAGACATAACAGTTGCAAGAATAATGAGAAGATGTGAGTGTTAATGATGAAAATATTTAGAGGAATCCTTTGCAAAATATCATTGCTACAACGCGGCAAATCGATCATGCTTTTACATGGACTTTCCCTTCTCATCCCTGGTTAGATACTCTAGAGGGACATAAATCTCTATGAAGGGTGCTTGTTGAATACGTTGCTTACTTATTCGATTTTGTGAAATTTGTTCCCCAGTAAGATGCGCAAGCTTTGTAGCTCGAATACACCACAAATTAGTTGAAGAGAAGGAGACCCTGAGGAACGCTCTCAACTATTTCGCAGTCGCAGTTGTGTTCAAAAGTGTCTTCTCATGTTCAAATGGATGGTTATGCTAGAGGTTTGAGCATGTGAAATTCTTGATGTTTGTCCAATGGAGGAAAACACTTCATTCAATCATGATTGAAACGATTAATTACAAGGCACTCCTTAGTAAGTAAATTCGCCCACCTTATATAGAGGGTTACAAAACCTCTATTTGAAGAAGGTGAAACATTTTTGGGAACAATTCTATATTTGGCAATTAATTAAATAAAGTAAGCAATTGGGCATGGTTACATCATTGAATATGTGTTTTCCAAAAGAACTGAGTGGAGAATGAATTTGCAGTACATTGTATTTCTGAATACAACGTTGAATGTTGCCTGTGATACCTCTGCTTCATATGCTTGCTGTGAAGGTGGTTTGAACAATGCGACCATCGTGCAATGTGATATGATGTTGTGTATGCATTAGTCATTCTGGTATGCTTCTTTTGAAGTATGTTGAGTTCGTTGAAGACTCTTGGAAATGATTGGATATTAAATGGAGCCAAGTTGCATTGATATTTGAATGTGGGTCAAATTTATCACTTCAAAACTCAGACTAAAATAGGATTTCAGAGGTTCTATCTTTATGGGAAGAAATAAGGCTTCCTACGCTAGCCATCTCGGTTTACACTAGTCAAACTTGTCGGTGAAAGAAGTCTCTCACAATGTTATTTGGTTACCCACAGTTATATACATAAAACAACGCATTGCATGGATGGGAGATACATTGTTTGGAGCTGAATGTAGAAGGTGGATGCTGGAATGATGTGGAGATTTTCACTGATAGTGTGCCTGCTTCATTGGCACAAGAATTTCGAGGGTTAATTTCGAATTCTTCTCGTCGTCACTTCTTTAGATCTGCGTGGATCCCTTTCCATAGTCAAAAGTGGTTTCGTTGCATCTATTGCGCCTGAAAACTTTGTGTAAGGTGCAACTGGTCTTCTCATCATCTTGAACAACTCCAAGGTTGTTGCATTGAAGTAGAAATTCCAGATTGAAAGGTCACTCCTAGTCATTGGATTTGGCTATGAACATAATGAAGCTTGGGAAGAAAATATTTATCTTTTTAAATAATTCACTCACATCAGCAGCTTAAATATTGCACTAGTATGCATAGCGTGCACATGATCAAGCGATGGGTCAGTAGCATGCATGCTATTGAAGTTGTAGAGCCTGCTCACAAAGGAAAGAGCAATGTGACAGACCAATTGTGTGGGCTCATTGATTACTCCATATAGGCAACTTTAGAATTTTCCTCAGTTAATTGGCATTGTTTATTTGAACCTATTTGATCATTGTTTCCCTTTTCATTAGTGTTTTCATTATTTTCTGGCTTTCACTTTCAACTCAATATCATCTTCTAAAGGCTCTATATCTCCATTGAGCTTGATCTTGCCCTTGAATATTTTACAGCATTTGTGTCATTACAACAATCCATATCAGATCATCGATTTTGTCAAGAATGGCCAAATTTCATGAAGTATTAGAGTTATTGGAAACTTTGATACAATCTAATGTCAATGACACAGTGAAAATAATCAAAGACTCTCTTTTAGACATTCAAATTTGTCTACAAAATGCACAAGAGAAAATTGATTTTTTGCAGCTTGAATCTCAACTACAACAGGGAGAAATACAACAGTGGAGTCATCATTCTGAACCTATTTCTGTTCAGAAAATTAAAACGGACTCCCATAAGCAGCAAGTTGATTCAGATCTAGTGCCCAATGAAGTAGCAGAATTGCATGCAGACATAGAAATTCAGCCAACACTTTCCAAGCCCATCATCAAACCTTGGGAAGAGCTCGTCCATAACAAGCACAAAACTGGTCTTGGATATGACAAGGATGTTTCCTTTCATATTCCAGATTACTCAAAGCCCATCCAGTTTCAGAGTGTTGGATTCTTTCATGACAGTTCACCTTCAGCTATTCCAGACTTTGCCCCTCTTCAACAACAACAGATTGTGAAATGCCAACACTGTGACCGAGTTGGCCATTTGAAAGATCATTGTTTTGATTTTCATCCATGAAAACACTATCATAAAACTAGTCATTCTTCAAACAAATACTTCAGAAACAAACCTCCTGCAAGAACAAAGATTCATCTTGGATGGATCGCTTCTTAGCAATGGGCATCAACAGCCAAGAAGATATTTCAGTCACATGTCAGAACTTGTTCTAGAGTATTGAACAGTCTTGCCGCTAAGTTTTCTCCATCATCTCACCTTGTATTTGACAGGGGGGCAAATGATGGTCATCTACAAGCTTCAAAGCTACATCAAGTGAGCCTGAGCCACAACCTGCCATACCAGATTCAGAGTTGTAGCTAGAGATAAAGATGCCCATGAGCATGCCTTCAGTTGGTGAAGCCTCTTCAAAGAATTAGGGACACTTCCTCTAGCAGAAGACTTCATCTTCTTGCTAGTTTTGGAAGAGTTCCAGGAATTGCTTTAAGCATTCCAGAGTTGTTGGTAATCCTTAAACCATCGCAGGATGAGACCTCCCTTTTCAGGTTGAGGTTCTCCCTTTTATGCGGGGTGAAACCTCCCTTTCATGGTTGAAGGTTTCTCTCTTCAAAACATCAGGAACACTTACTCTAGCAGAAGACTTGAGCTTCATGCTAGAATTGGAAGAGTTCCGATAACTGCACTAAGCATTCCAGTGTTGGTGGTCATCCTTAAACCACCGCCCTTTATACCAACATTTCAAAGAGCACATTCAGCGTAGTCTTGTCATGCATTTTTGCACATTTTGTATTACAACTCTCTTCCTAGACTCATACATAACCCTTCGGATTAAGGGGGGGAGTGTTGGACACCTAATCCTCTAAGGGCTAGTGTGGAAGCCGAATAGACTAAGGAAGTCCAAAAGACCTTGGGATGTGGAACCCAACGGTCACACCATGTACAATAAATGTATATCATTTGTTAATAATAAATGTACTCTCATGTTTATCTTTCATATTCTGTCGCTGCCATGTGTGTGTTTAACATAAAAAAATTATTGAGATTAAATGGAAGATTGATATTCAGCTATATAATGTTACAAATAAATGTTTAGTGATAAAAATAAAGAGAGCTTTAAACTCATGAGGAGTAAAATTTTATTTTCCATTTGAAGTTTTAAAGAGGTATTACTGATAGTTAATCTTAATTTGGTGTAAGGTTATCTCACTCCAGTTTCGACCTATGTTATTAACCCTTTTCATAACCATTAAAATATTTTGAAATTAGCGTTTCGCTTGTCCACTTCAAGCACGTTCAGTGGCGTGTTGAGTTTATTTAAAAAATCGTAACATTAGTTGATCTACATTTTGCTGACATTTTTCTTTGCCATTTTCGTAACCCAATTTGTCGATTTGCAAGTATTTAATGGCGAGTGACCCAACGTTATGTATAGATTAGGAAATGAATTTATGAGGTCTAGATTCGAAAATTAATATTAAACCTTATAAATTTCTCTACACGCCATGATATCATTTGTTCCGATGAGGTCATTTGTATATATGGATTTAATATTAATAATAGTGGTTTGAAATTCATCTACTCAATAATATTTAAATATCTATTTCAAATACTTCAATGTAACCATATAGGATGCAGAAAATGAGGAAATAATAATTATTGCATTGTTATCATAGCAATCAAGTTGATCAGTAAGTATGGAGAGCCTTGACTGGATGGCACGCCTTTGGTGAGGCCATGCCTGCAATGCATGACTCGATGTTTAGGTGGTGATGCCTACCATTCAAAGGCATTAATGATTTGAAAATTTTGAATTTAGTAAAGGGTTTAGGAAATCAAAGGAAGAGAATGAGAGGAAAAGTTAGTGTAAGGATAGGGTCATACGGGAGGGCATTGAGTGGTTATTAGAATAATAAAGTTAATTATATTAAAACAGAAAGAGTTGGAAGGGAATACGAGGAAGGAAGTGAGAGAAAAGAATGGGGAAATGAAAAAGGTGAAAGAAGAAATAGACCTAAAAAAAAATCGAGGGTGGTTAAGTGGATTCAGATCTGATATTGCCTCATACAAAGGGCATTTTATTTATTGTTGTAATTTGGTATTTTTTAAAGTTTAAATGGTTTTTTTAATTATATAATTAATATAATAAAGATATAATGATTTTCAGTAAGTATTTTTAATTAATTAAAATATATATGGTTTTAGTGATTTAGGAGATCTATATTGAGTTTAGTTTTTTTTGGGTTTCATGTTCAAATTTCAGGAAAAGGAATGAGAATAAAAGTCACTTTGGGGGAATTAAAACTATCATAAGAAGTGTCCAAATTCAATCGATATTGGTTAGGTATTTTGGTTGATATTGGTTAGGTGTTCCTTTAGTCAAGCTTGATGAGTTTGGCCAATGTATTAAATGCCACATGAACTTAGAATATTGTTAACCCCTCCATGTTTGTAAGGATTGATTTCTCTTTGGTAAAAGTGAAAATGTTTTTGAGAGTTTTTAGTAGCTTGAAGATGGTATTAACGTTATAATTTTTTGAGGATTTCAGCAATATTGTCATTGGTACCCCTTATTAATGAGAAGAAGATGTACGAATTGATATTCTGAGAAGAGGGGCGTGACTTGAGTTCACTTTCCTTCCAAAAGGCTTTGTTGATTTGATGGTTGGTTTAGCCATTGTTGAGAAGTGTTTTCTTGAGATGGACCTTTTTCTAATTGAGGTGGTCATTGTTACATATATAGAGGGCACAAATAATGAGGGTGTTAATGACTCTAGTTTTTGAGTTGGGTGGTGTTAAGAACTAACATTGAGGTAGCAGTTTGCATGAGTTGTTTTTTTGTAAACCTAGTGCAATATAGAGTCATTAATGTGCAAGTGAGTAGAACATCAAGAAAGAGAATGTTTAAATTATTTCAAGTTTCATGTTGAATTGGATGTCATTAGAGATGTTATTGAGTTGGTTGAAGACATTATTTAGATTTTTGGTTTGATTCTTGAAAGAAAAAATAGTCAATGAATAAAAGGCAATAATAAAAAGGATAAAGGGCACACCTTTTTGGGAATGAGCACACTACAACTAACCAACTTGTTACCCTTGGATGTATTGTTGAAGATTATAGAAATAAAAATTGTAGATATTATCTATTGTTTCATTGATGTAGAAAATTCCCTCATACTATGCGTAGAACCAATCTACATAAATGAATGGATGAAATAAGTATCCCTCCTAAAAGCAGCCAAGTCAGCCAACATCCTAGCCCAACCAAGTGAGCCCTCCACTATACTCAAGCACACTACAATGGAGATCCCTAAGCCTTTTAAAAGCCTCAACACATGTAATCAATGGGCTCTAAGGTTATGAGCCACCAAAACCATGTGCATGAAACCATCATTGTGGACCTAATAACTTTGGATCTTTGACCAAGTCAATTCTACCCTAACATTCCCTGCTTTAAACTTGATTGAGAAAATTTGCATGCTCTCCTCCCTTATTACCTCGATCTACTCTAGGACTTTACTATTAGGGGCACACAGACCTATCTAGGTTTTATATCCATATGCCCATATACATGTAATTTAAATAAAATTCCATCCCTAATTTATTTTTATTGTTGTCCCAACACTTGTGCCATCATTTTGTCACTTTCACACACCTATTCACAATAGGTTCTCTCCTTACCAAATCACATTTCCATGGTTGAATCTCACCCTGGTAGACCTATAACTAGGTTCTCTCCTCATCATATCTCACTTTCATGGTTTCATCTCATCGTACTAGACCTCTACGTATAATGTGTCATTGTTTGCAATGACCACTTCTTTCTTTAGGCCACAATCCCTTGGTTTAGATATCAGTTGATAGGACTATAAATAATGTGAGAGAAATAATCATAACAATCACATACATAGCAACAACACCAAACATCGATATATGGTGTGAATATATATATATATATATATATATAGAAGGTGGAGGTGGCAGCTCTGGTTCTAGGGTTTAACAAAACTAGTGGTAGAGAGTACCAAGCATCCATGGAGACACGAGGAGGAGGGAGCTCCACTCCCTCCTATAGTTACATGGTAGCAAACAGAGGAAGAGGAGGGAAAAAGAACAAACCTCCACAACACTTTGAGATCAAGACAAAAGACACAGAAACTCAAAAAGCGGAAGGTAGCAAAACCAATGTAGATCAAGGGGCCCACAAAGGAGACTGTCGAGAGGAGAAAGAGGAAGACAGAGGTCAAGGGTCAGAGAATAGAGCTAAGATGGGGCCCTGTAAACCCAAGAACACAACTAAACCTCAGGTTATTCTGAACGATCTAGCTATGCAAGCGCACAAGGATCACATGGCTAACTATTCCATCATATGTGAATTATGGGAATCTGGCCATCAGAGAAAGCATTGTACACCTGGATAAAATACAATTGGAAACCAAAGAGGGAGTTAAATATTCATATTGGATCCAAAGGTTTTTTCACTGTGGTGTTTACGAACATGGAAGACAGGGACATAATCTTTGAAGGAGGGCCATACTTCTTTGCAGCTATTGGACTCTATATGAGGCCATGGACGATGAACTTTGTGCCAGAACGAGAAACCTTCACTTCGGTACTGGTATGGATTCGACTATACTCCTTACCTTTAGATTACTCGATGCCAGAGTATTTAAAAGCTATAGGTAATAAATTAGGTCATTTCTTAAAAATTTCAGAGGCAACTCTAAGGGGAAAATATACATCCTATGCCCATATATGTGTGGAGATGGACCTATCAGGAGCCCTTCCAGATGAGGCCATTATAGAAGTTTATGATGAGGAATGGGTTCAAGCAGTTGACTATGAACATATCTCGTTCAGATGTCACAAATGTCATGAGCATGAGCATTTATCCAGAGATTTTCCTCTCAATCGAAGGGAGGAAAACCTAAATACCAACAAAGGAAAAGACCAGATAGGGTTCACCAAATTAAGAGGAAAAGGAAAAGGAGGAGGAGGAAAGACGCAAAAGAACCCTCGTGTGAATGATGAAACAGAAAGTTACAACAATTTTGAGATCTTAGGAGAAAAAGAAGCAGAGGGAGGGGATAAAGAGAATACAGAGAATCAGGCAGCAAGGGGGAAAGAAAAAGAGACCAGCATGGAGTACATTCAGGAACAAAATGAACACACAATGGACCCTTTGAGTACCATGGAAGTAGAAAAGGACCAGGAAATGACTCAAAGTGAAAGTGGTACAGAGGATCAAGATTTACAGGAAATCTTGGAAAGGGAGAACCTAGAGTTGGAAAAGTTTCTAGAACAGGGCGACAACCTAGGAATAAACTCCATCCCTCAGGAGGACATGGACAAAGCCCAAAAGATATTCCTTAACAAGGCACATCAAACAACTGCAGGAGTCAAAAGAGGACATGACAACCAGGAAAACAAACGAACTTCCTCAATAGGATTAATAATAGGAAAATTATCAAAGAGTCCAGGCAAAAGGAGGGGAAGAAAAAGACAGAAAGAATTACTATTGGAGTGTGGCAAGCTCATGATTGATTCAGGAAGGATGAAATACCTCTCTAGTTACTCCTTTATAACCCCACCTCAATGAAGATCGCAACCTAGAACATTAGAGGACTAGGGAGCAGAAGAAAACAAAGGAATCTTGGTAAAAGGATTAGAGAGGAAAAACTCGACATAGTATTCATACAGGAAACAGAATGCTCAGTGGAAAGGATCCGCAAAAAACATAGCAAATGGGTAAATAGATATGAATACCTTGAAGTTAAGGCAAATAAATCTACTGGTGGTATTCTCACTCTCTAGGATCCACAAAAATTTGGTGTGATTGATGCAGAGGCATCCAGACATCAACTTTCTCTGATTTTCCAACTGGTGGGTGACAAGCAATGTTACATGATCACCAATGTCTATGGTCCACAACCAATGGAGGACAAAATTTGACTCGTCACAACACTGGAGGATATGAAAAAGAGATACCCAGCTTTACCATGGATTCTTGGAGGTGATTTTAACATAACAAAATCACTCATGGAGAAGAAAGGAGGAACTAGAATACTTGGGAGAGATTCAATTGCCTTCCAACACTTCATCACAAATATGAAATTGGTTGATATAGAAACAAGCAGTGGAATATTTAATTGGAATAACAAAAGAGGAGGTCCTACCCAAGTGGCCTCAAAATTGGACAGATTTATGGTTTCAAAGGAACTTCTTCTCAGGGGAAGCAACATTACTGCACTCATACTACCTTTTGGGGGCTCATATCATTGGCCTATCCAATTGGAAGCTTCCCTTTTTAGCAAACCAAGGAACACCCCCTTCAGGTTTGAGAATGCTTGGCTTACACACTCAGATTTCCTCATAAATATTGAACAATGGTGGAAGGAAGATCTTCACCTTCAAGGCACAAAGATGTTCCTGCTTCACTGCAGGTTCAAACACATTAAAGGCAGACTCAAAGAGTGGAACCAAAAGGAATTTGGTAACATCTTCAAAGTAAAAGGAGAGGTGGAAAAGAAACTAAAGGAAATAAACTAGATTCTTATCATAGAAGGCTACACAGATGAAAGGAAAGAGATGGCAAAGTCACTCCAGCAGGAGTGGGACAATAGATGCCTTCAAGAGGAAATACTCTGGAGACAAAAATCCAAAGTAGAATGGATTAAAGAAGGGGAGAGAAACACCAAATTCTTTCACAGATCCACCATAGCTCACTGAAACAACAATAGAATTGTGAAACTTACAGATCAGCATGGTATAGAAAGAGACACTCATGAAGAGATGGAGAAGGTTCTACTCCAACATTTTCAGAAAATTGTTGAGGAAACCTTGGAAAATAGATACCAGTTTATGTAAAAAATCACTAAGTACACCCCTAAATTGGTTACCAGAGAAGATAATTTCAATCTCAATAGACCAGTAACTTTGGAAGAAATTGAGGAAGTCATGAAAGAGATGCAAAATGGGAAAGCACTAGGCCTGGATGGCTTTAATGTGGACTTTTTCAAAGCTTGTTGGAAGATAGTGAAATAGGACATCCTGGAGGTAGTGGAAGACTCTCGAAGATTTAAGAAAGTCTTAAAGGCGCTCAATGAATCTTTCATAGCCTTAATCCCCAAACAGGAGAAGGCCACCTCTCCAGACAAATTTCGACCTATAGCATTATGCAATGTGATCTACAAAATTATATCCAAAGTCATTACCAACCATCTCAAATCTCTCCACCCAACCCTAGTGTCAGAGGAACAAACATGCTATGTGGAAGGAAGACAAATTCCAGATAATATAATTCAAGCACATGAAACAGTTCATTCACTCATTACCAACAAACAGGCAGGAATGATAATGCATCTAGACATAACAAAGGCCTATGACAAACTTAGCTAGTCATACATAAGAGTAATTTTAAAAGCCTATGGCTTTGATCACAATTGGATTAAATGGATTATGGCACTAGTTACCACAACCAGCGGTTCAATTCTTCTCAATGGCACTCCTTCCAAAGCCTTCAAGCCTTCTAAAGGTCTCAGACAAGGAAATCTTCTTTCCCCTTTCCTCTTCATTCTAATGATGGAAGGGTTAGGAAGAGATATCAGAGCTGCTAAGGAGGAAGGGAGAATTCAGGGTCTGAGACTCACTCATGGAGGGGACATGGTGACACATCAACAATTTGTGGATGACACTATGCTTCAAGGCACACCCATTTTTAAGGAAGCCAAAGCATTCAAACAGATTCTGAGTGAGTTTGCTAGGGTAGCAGGCACTGAGGTAAGTCTCACTAAATCAAAAATCTTCTTTTTCAATATAGATATTTCAATTCAAAGAAATATTTCCATAATTTTGGGCTTTCAAAGGGAGACACTGCCTGTGAAGTACCTGGGAGTTCCTCTCACTGTCAAACCACTTCACAAGGATATTTGGGAGCATGTTCTTAATAAGCTAAAAGATAAGATTAGCAAATGGACAAACAGAGCACTAGATCTAGCAGGGAGACTAGTTCTCACTAAGGTTTTCCTACAAAGTATCCCTATCTATATGCTATTTGTCATTCCAGCACCAGCCGGTGTAATGACGAATATAAGAAACATTCAGAGAGACTTTCTATGGGGGAAAGGTGAAGAAAAGAAGAAATGGGCCCTTGTGGCATGGGATAGAGTATGCAAACCTAAGTCCCATGGTGGCTTGGATCTTCATGACCCAGGAATTCTAAACAGAGTTCTTGGTGCCAAAATCTGGTGGAGATGGCTGAAAGAAATTCAAACCCCTTGGGTAAAACTCTGGAAGCACAAATATGCTAGTGAATGGCAGGAGGAAAATCTCATCAGAATGACAGGACAGGTAAAAGGTTCTGCAATTTGGAATAGGGCATGGGAGAACAAATCCCTAGTCTAAAACCATAGTTTCTGGGAGATCAGAAATGGGAACCTAGCTTGGTTCTGGGAGGACAATTGGTAGCAGGAGGACAATCTCCGAAGTGAAGAATTAGTATACATTCACACCAATACCATCAACAAAGGACTAAGTTGGGTAAGTGACTATTGGGATCAAGCAAGGAATGATAAGAAATGGAGAACTTGCAAACTTCCAAATTATAGTGGAATGGGCATGTTGCACTCTCAAGCTACAGCCCTTCAAGGTATTTTAGACAAGAGACAAATCTTGAACTCAAACTTGAACAATCAACTAAGATTGGGAAAGAACAAGACAGGTCTCTTCAACCTTAAGGAAGCCAAAAGAATAAATGCAGGGCTAGACCTTCCTAACACTAATAAGACGTGGAAAGAAATATGGGAAAATACTCATTGGATGAAAATAAAATTGTTCAAGTGGCTAGTTCAACAGGGCAAGATTCTGACATGGGATAACATAAGAAAAAGAGACTTTGTTGGTCGCTCAAAATGTCATTTATGCAGACAACAAGAAGAAACTACAAATTATCTACTAAATAGATGTACTTTTACCACAATACTTTGGAATGGGTTGGAGAATTCTTTGAGCAGACAAATAGAAATGTTAATGACATCACTACTACGTTGAAGAATTGGTGGAAAAATATTTACGACAATGAGATCATGAACTCCACCTGGATGGTGATCCCTGGATTCATAATCTGGAATGTCTGGAAGGAGTGCGAAAACGATATTTTCAAGGAGAAAACAAGTCCGGTGAGCAGCATCCTAAAGCTAATCCTTAAACAACTTAAAGGGATTGTTCATATCATGGGAGGTGCAGCTACTGGCAAACCCATCGGTCAAAGAGAGGCCAGAATTTTGGAGAAGTTAGAGCTCCAGGTTCATCCCCCTCAGGGTTCTATACAGATTAACAAGAAGACCTCAACATACAAGTCTTCTTGGCAACCCCCTTCTCATGGCTTTTTAAAATTCAAAATAGACGGGGCTTCAAAAGGGAATCCGGGAGAAGTTGGTTATGGAGGGATCTTGAGAGATGAAGAAGGAAACATACAAATCATCTTCCATAGTTATCTAGGAGAAGCAACCAACAATATGGTTGATCTCATGGCAATGGAATCATGCTTGGAAATACTGCTCAAGCACAACTTTCACAATGTCATCATTGAAGCTGACTCAGAATTAGTCATCAACTCAGTAAAGAGGATAAATGTTGGCGCTACTCCTGAGAAAATCTCAGAACACTAGCGACTTCTGCAAGCCTACCAAAGAATCCAAGTGCAACTATGAAGGCTGAGAACTCTTAGGTTGGTGCATCTTCGCAGGGAAGCCAACAAAGTTGTGGACTAGCTTGCAAATGAGGGAGTACAAAACAAGCACACCGACTTGTGCTACTGGGGGACGGAGATTACAGATGATAGGCTAAAGGGGGTATGCTCATCCAGGGCCATCAGCGACCAACAGCAGCATCAAGAAAAATCTAAAGACAGAATTTTCGAAGCAGAGCCACACAGAAGGGGTCTCGTCGACCTATATTCATTATGAAATGCTATGACATATGTGAGGTCCTTTTTTCGAATGCAGGTCTATGTCAATCTCCTTAACCCAGGTAACGAAAAACTAGCAGTCTTAGAGGGATGGCTAGAAGGAGGGATCCTCATCTTCCTTTGGCCCTTCTACCGGAATCCAGACTTTCTTGGCAGGCGCAAAACCCCTGTTTGTTTCCCGATGATTGCTTTACTACCCTCTGGGCGGTTCCCAGGTTATCACAAGTGCTTTAGGATGCAAGTGGTTTTTCACAATCAAGAGCGATTCCACTCACCACATGACACATGGCTTTGGGTGGGGAGGAAATACCACCCTCATCGTGTGCTAACTATTGGTGCTTTTAGTTTGTGTGTTATGATCCTGAACCGTTAGATCAAGCAAGGGCATCCAATGGCTAGGATTGAATGTGCATTTTGGTGGGACCGATACAACGGTTATGTTTCGAGCTGTTTGCAAGACCTCATGGGAATCGCGTGCAAATGGTCAATTTTGGGTGGCAAAAGTGATCGTTGGTTATACCAAAAATGAACCCAATATGATTATAGATTATGGTTTACAGGATGCATCGGGTCCGATGTGTTGGTTAAGAGGTGAGCATGTTGGCCACACGATATGGTTTTCATCTGCTAGAACTTTAGCTTAAGATCCAGCGGTCAGTTTTGGACGGCTGGTTTGTTTGGCCGCGTACTTGGGTTCATTTTGTCGTTTAACGGCCGGGGATTGGGGTGGGCCTGTCCTTTTGGTGAGCCCCACCGTCGAGGGAGCTGATTGTACACTATTTCTCTTAATAATTGAATAAGAAGGAACCACTCTTGCCTTAGCAAAAAAAAAATAACACCACACATAACCATGAACACTATGATTTACCCTAGAAATCCCTAACAGGGAAAAACTAACTTAATAATAGATCTATTATTATATTAATAGATCTATTATTATCTTAATAGATCTATTATTATCGTATGTCTTAAAGAAGCCATGCCTTGACCTAAAATAAGCCAAGCTAGCCAACATCCTGGCCCAGTCAAATGAGTCCTTCGTTCAACTTATGAATACTATAATGGGGATCACCAAACCTTTTAAAGTCTTCATCACTTGTAATCCATGGGCTCTAATACTACAAGCTGTCAAAACCATGTGTCTAAAACCGTCATTGTGGACCTAACAACTTTGACTCTTTCCCCGAGTCAAGTTTACCATAGAAAATAGCTTTTTAAGTAGAGTTTATGAAAAACTATGGCTAAAATCAAATCAAATAATGAATTGGCTTCTATATTGATCAAATTGAGCAATGTTTAGAACAAGAGGGTTGCATTGGTATATATGGTTAGACTCATTGTTTCTCTTCTTTTATATGTTGTTGAAATTAGACTTCTTACAAAAAGTATTAACGATCTTCAAAAACAATTCAAAGTTCTCCAATAAATATGCAAAATTTGTAACTTACTACTAATATTGGTAAAACCAAAATTATGATTGCAGTAAGATGCACGCTATAGCCTAGTATGGGGAGATGTTATAATGAAGCATTAAATTAAAAAATAATAATAATAAAATATATTGTTGACTCAATTAAAAATGTAATAGAAAATAGAAAGTAATAGAACTAATAAGTTGGATAAATTCAATTTGTTATATTGCAATTTTGTTTTTATCAATAGAATTATAGATAAGGTCTTCCAAAATAAATTATAATATGCATATTACATTGAGAGACATCTTCAATGTGGAATGCACTCTCCAACAGACCCAAACATGCAAAATCCCGCCCCAGTGACTTCCTCTAATGATTGATGTATCCCTGGTCTTAGGTTTTTTGATGTTTACGTTTAAGGAAATATATTTTATTTTATTATATGATTTACAGTTGTGGTTGGATAACATTACCTGACTAATTTTATGTAAGTCTTTTTTATAATTGTGACAGACATTTGTCTTAGCTTAGCGATACTTATATAATGGGTTTATTTTGGTTAATTTTGATAGACAAAAGGTTGCTACAATACATCTATTGTCATTGGTCTAGTTTCCCTTGTGGTAAGCCATGCCAATAAGGCTATCTCTTGATATGTTTTGTGTGCCTTATTTATGATCTAATGGAAGAAAACTACTTAACAAAAGAACAGAGAAATATATTTTCTTATATGGAGAAGTTAAATTTATATGTAATATAAATATTATTATAAATAATTAGCATAGATTCATCTATCAATTGCCGAGAGTAATCAAATATCTCAAAGTGTAAAGAATTCCTCAAATTTTGCACTTAAAAAGATATTCACATTTTAAGATATTTGATCTTTTGGGACTTGATAGATTTGAAATTAAGATAAAGATATATCCTCACAATTAAATACAATAAAATAAATCATCAAATTTATATAAAAATAATACCATTAATTAAATATAATCTTACAAATAATTATATATTAACTTTAATTGTAAATAATTAAATATGAGAAACATACAACAAGCTAACAATCCTATAACTCTAAAATCTAAACTTAATTTAATTGTTATTTAGGGTAAAATCACTATTTTATAAAGAAAATTTTAATAATTAAAAATATTATTATATTATCTATCTATATATAAAACACTAACATTAGCCAAAGGGAAAACTATTTGTAATACTTTATGATGTAGGAGCATCTAACCCCCCCAATTAATGGAGGAATCCAAAGCGGAACAAAGAGGAGACGTGGACCATCGAGCAAAACATGGGATGACTCTATTCAAAACAGTGTAAATGATGGAATGGATAAAAGTATCGAGGAGACTTATTAAATATAATACTGCCACATATGTATTCTGTAGCAAGCTTTAGATCTTCAATTGAGTGATTCAAGGAAAGGATTGATCGAATCCCTTCAGTGACTCGATCCAATGTATTCTTATAAATAGTGAACCTGCACGTTCAATTAGAAGATAAAGGGATAGATAGAATGTGTGTAAGCCAAGAGTAGTCAAGATCTAGTTGAGAAGGAACTTGTTCTAAGGCTGAAATGCCTTAGATCTTGTAATCATGTTGTGTATAATATAAAAGTGTGAGTTGTGTGGATTTACGCAGGTCTGTGCATTAATTCTTTTCAATTTTGTTGTATATATGTGCGTGACAGCTTGAATCTAGTGTTGGTAGACCGTTGATCGACTATCGATTACTATTGGATCAATGGCGATCCAACGATTATGTGAATGTCATGTTTAGAATAGTCTATGGCAGAAAATCATGTTAAGTACAGGAACCCATTGAAGGAAAGTCGAATTCTAGTTACACTAAGAAATAGCAAAAACATAGTCTGAGACTGAATCTGGACTTGAAAATTTATAGACAGGAATTTGTAACCTTATCAGGTCTGTAATGATATCAGGTCGGCACTTTGAAGTGGGCAGAGCTTGACTTGGAGTATTTGCGACTTGTGATTGTGTGATTAAAACACAACCGTTGGTTTGTGATTAGTCGGGACTATTGGATCGATGGAGCAATATCGCATCGCCAAGTCGCATTCGACCATTATAAGTGTTATTAGAGGTGGACAATGGGATGGGCGATTGTGACATGTCGATGAAAATATCACCGATAGACCGAGGCCGATGAAGCGATATCACCAATAGCGATAATCGACTATCGAAGGTCGGGGCGATCAGTGCAGCGGACTTGTGATGGACCAAGAGGCGGAACCAACGATATATATAGGTCCAAACGCATAAAATTTGAGATCTAGATTTGTGTTTCGGCGGGGATTTTCCCTTTGTATTTCCAGTAAATCCAATGTATTATGTTAAAGTGGTGCGGTTTTGGTTATTGATGCTAAATTCAATGTTAAGGCTCTCGATAGTGTAAAAAAACCCTCCGATATGTTATATGCTCCAATATTAAAGGGCTAAAGCCTTATGAATGCTTCCGATAGGGTTTGTGGGCCCATAACCCACAGGCCCTAGGATCAAATATTGATATGAAAGGGGAATTTGATATACCCCTATTTCCCTTTTCATCAAGTGGTATCAGAGCAGGGAAAGGATTTCCTGCAAGAGGGAAGAAGAGTACAAACAGAAGAGAAAAGAGGTTCAGTTGTGTTAAAGCTAGAGAGTTTGTCATCTTACTGTCGTGCAGAGAATGGCAGTGGCATGTGAGAAGACTTGTAGCAACCTAGAGCAAGGTGTGCTCAATGGGTTCCAGAGAAGAGAACTAGAAGGATGCCAAAAGACCGAGTGAGGAGAGCTTTGTGAGGTATCATGTAGCAAAGGAAGATTGTTACTGCAGAGGTTGGTTGCAGCTCACAGAATATCATAAAGGCAATCCCATAGAGATGTGCGTAGAATTGCTAAGGACAAGGAGGAGCATATGACCAGGAGGTCATAAAAGTTTTGAGCCTCAGGAGTCTGATGCAAGAGCATCTAACCCCCCCTTAATTAATGGAGGAATCCAAAGTGGAATAAAGAGGATACGTGGACCATTGATCAAAACAGGGGACAATTCTGTTCAAACCAACGTAAACGATGGAATGGATAAAAGTCTCAAGGAGACTTATTAAATGTGATACTGCCACATATGTATTATGTAGCGAGCTTTAGGGCTTTAGTTGAGTGATTCAAGGAAAGGATTGATCGGATCCCTTCAGTGATATGATCCAATGTATTCTTATAAATAGTGAACCTACGCATTCAATTAGAAGATAGAGGGATAGATAGAATGTGTGTAAGCCAAGAGTAGTCAAGGTGTAGTTGAGAAGGAACTTGTTCTAAGGCTGAAATGCCTTAGATATTGTAATCATGTTGTGTATAATATAAAAGTGTGAGTTCTATGGATTTGTGTAGGTCTGTGTATTAAGTCTTTTCAGTTTTGTTGTATATATGTGCGTGATGGCTTGAATCCAGTGTTGGTAGACCATTAATCAACTATCGATCAATGTTCGATCGATGGTGATCCAAAGATTATGTGAATGTCATGTTTAGAATAGACTGTGGCGGAAAATCGTGTTAAGTACAGGAACCCATCGAAGGCGAGTTGAATTCTAGTTACACTAAGAAACAACAAAAGCATAGTCTGAGTCTGAATCTGGACTTGAAAATTTATAGACGGGAATTCGTAACCTTATTAGGTCTGTAATGATATCGGGTCGGCACTTTGAAGCGGACAGAGCCTAACTTGAAGGATTTGCGACTTGTGATTGTGTGATTAAAACACAATCGTTAGATTGTGATTAGTCGGGACCGTTGGATCAGCGGAGCAATATCGCATCACCAAGTCACATTCGGCTATTATAAGTGCTATCAGAGGTGGACAATGGAATGGGCGATTGTGACATGTTGATGACAATATCACCGATATACCGAGGCTGATGAAGCGATATCACCAATAGTGATAATTGGTGATCGGAGGTCAGGGCAATCGGCACAGTGGACTAGCGATGGACCAAGAGGCAGAACCGACGATATATATAGGTCTAAGTGAATAGAATTTGAGATCTGGATTTGTGTTCTGGTGGGGATTTTCCCTTTATATTTCTGGTAAATCCTATGTATTACATTAAAGTGGTGCGGTTTCAGTTATTGAAACTAAATGCATTGTTAAGGCTCTCAACAATGTAAAAAAACCCTCTGCTATGTTGTATGGTCCAATTTTAAAGGGCTAAGGCCTTATAAATGCTTCCGATAAAGTTTGTGGGCCCATATCCCACAATCCTCAGGATCAAATATTGATATGAAAGAGGAATTAGATATACCCATATTTCCCTTTTCATCACTTTAGTTATCTTATTGTTATGAAACATGGAGTTTTAACATATAAAGCAATTCAACAAATTCCAAAATATGGTATAAACCTTATGTAAAATATAAATATTGTTAATTCATAAAAGAAGATCTACATAATTATGATGTTAATATTGTATAAACATTATCTCAATATTAAATGCAATGTTCATTACCTTTTCTTTATAATTGAATTTAGAAGAATCTAGTCGATGTTTTAAAACCTCTAAAGAAGTCCGTATTCAAGATTTGGTGAATTATGAAAAACATGAAAAGTAATAAATATAAAAAAGTAAAACCCTAAATGGTTGAGAGAGTCAAAATACATAAATATAATAAATTTAATATATATTATATAGATAAAGTTATATATTATAAAAAATTAATGATAACAATGTAAAATGTGTAATGTTTCATTTATATAACTAAATTATAATATATATCTATTATGACTAGTATATATTACACTCTAATTAAATTGTAGTATTTTTAATATTAATATTTCTAACATAACTATATAAATAAAAGTTTTTATTTAAATTGATATTAATAATATATATTGAATTTAGTAGTTGTTATTAATATTAATATATTTCTAATATAATTATATTTAATAAGAGTTTTATTATTTATATTAATATTATATTATTTAATTTATATTAATAATTTTATAATGTAATACAGTTTGAGTGGGCCTAATAGTTTTGAATCTGTTCCTCCTAAGAGGTCACAGGTTCAAAACCAGAGGGGGTAGAGTATGTATGCCTCCGTAGACTTAGCAGTCAAATCCTTGCATGGAGGTGGGTCCCTTGTCCCACAAACAAGGGGGTCTCATACACCAATTTGGTGTCTGGCTTGGTTGTGACCTTAAAAATAGATATGATTATTATTATTATTAATTTATGTGTGAAAAAGCTAGTTATGTTAATCATGTTTATAATATATTAGATAATATTAATTTTTATTATTATTCATGTTTAGAAGGGGTTATCAATTTTTAGTGATTTCCATGTCATTTTCTGAGTTAGGGTTCTTTTTAATTTTAAGAGTCTCTCTTATTTTACGCTTGTAATAGAGGTTTTCTTTAGCAAAGTTTTTTGCATTTTCTATGTAGAAATGATGTTGGTGTTCTTAACATGTTCTTTAATAGCTAAGTTTTGTTGTTCTTTCATGTCTTATGCATGCACTATGCTCCTTGATTGGTGTCTTATGTATGCACTATTCTCCTTGATTGAATAAGAATAGAGGACTTATTATTACGTTTAGCATGAACAATAATTACTATACTATAATAAAAGATTTTGATAGAAAATTAGTTATCGAAATCTATAAAACAATAACAAATTATAAATTTAATAATGTTGCTTATATTAAATATTATATATATTTTTTTAAATTGAAATAAATATTGATAAGTCAAAAGATTGTTTGGAAAATTCAAGGTATAATGGCTTCGTGTTTATTAGTATGGTCATAACTCTTATCCTCATCCCCCTAACCTTTTCAGTGTTGTTGACATCTAATCTGAAAGGATTATTGTAAATATTGTAAATATTGTCAGTTATGCATTTGAGAAAATTAAGAGACCTTGAAATTGGAATCCCAAGAGTCTCTCCACTCATGTATAAATTCATGATATGGCTAATGCAATAAATAAGTTATTCATGGAGTTACTCCTAGTCTGGCATGGTATCAGAGCCAACCCTTTTTTTTAGCTTTCACTTGCTCCTGTAACTCCTGCATTTCCTTCCATCTTCCTTTGTCCCTTTACATTCTATTTTTTCCTTCTCATACTCTATTCTATTTGAAACTCCTGGTGTTGTTGGTGCCTCCACGCAGGATCAAACTATGGACCTTCAAAAATTTTATTGGTAAACCCAACGTGTGTTAGGCCCTGGAATTGTCATGTTAAATTCACATTAGCACCTTGTGCTTATTCATGGTTTTCACTATTATTACTATCATTTTTCATAATTGTTGGGCTAGTAACTTAAACTTGGAGCATGATCACGTAAGTGTTCATTATTTAACTTATTTCCTTTATTTCAATAAGATTTGCATCAAAATGATTATTGATGATGGTTCTTGTGTTGTTTCCGGAAGGCTTATGAAATCAAGATCAAAGATACACATGCATCAACAATTAATTGCGCCTAGTTATGTTCTTGCACCAACACCTCTACACTGGCATTCCTCCGTTTTGGGGATTCGACATTTCGACATACTTTCGGGGAAAAATGAAGATGATTAGTGTCCAAAATGATTTTCTAACACCTTCCCATGATTTGGATTATACCTAAGTCGCATGTGTGGATCTCTAGAAGAAAATCAACAAATCGGCTCAAAATTTGCACAGTTTTCAAACTACCATGTTTGACCTCGATTTGCATGCAGCTGGAGGTTAATCTCGAAAATATGAACAAATGGGTTTTTTAAGAGTATAATCAATTATCTATAACCAAAACCGTTTCCAAAATTTCACAATGGTATAAAAGTTAGACGAGGGTCTTTGAGGAAGTTTTATAAAAAAAGACTATTCTTCCATAATTTTAGGATCTAACTCAGACTTGCAAAAGTATCCAAACAATCAATTTCAGGCAATATTTCCAGGGCAATGGAGTTGAATCAGAAAATTCTAAGAGAGGTTCTTGTTTTCAACATGAAAAATTAGGTTTCCTCCAAACAAATTTTCCAGATTCGTATTGGTATAAGAATTACACGAGGTTCTTTGAGGTTGTTTTATGAAAAAGACAACTTTTTCTAGAATTCCATAATATGCCCAGCTTTGCAAAATTCGTATCAGATTTGTGTTTCTTCAATTGGATCATGGCTGAACTGGATCTCCCATCCATGGCATGTTGTTGGGATCTAATCTCCATATTGTTTGCAAAGGATTGACTTGTCTAAAATCAAACTTGTAATGTAAAATCATTATAAAAACAAAGCTATGGCTCCAAGCCTAGCTAGAAAACCATTCTTTGTATTCTCATGCTGATGAACTGAGTGTTGAGGGTTATTCCCCCTTCCTTTTGACAAGTGGAGCTGGATTATTGAGCTCAAGATGTACTGAAGGACTGAACTTCATTAATATAATCTAAATACCGGGTTCATGCATTCATTTTCTCTATTTTCTATAATGTTGATCTTAATCTCATAGTTAAGATTTTTCCTTAAAGGGAAACGAGCTGGTTGGCTAGGGCCCAACCAACCCAGCTCGTTCTCCCAAAGTGTCTAACTGTGTGTTAGATACATGAATGAATGGTGTGAGGATTTCCTTTTAATGGTGATTGTGCAGATTGTTAATGCTCTTGTGTGTTTACCTTTTTCCATCGAGTGATCTCAGATCTGAGGGTTTGCGCATGTTGGGTATGTTCTTTATTTATCAATCATTTTTTTTTTGCTTTCCTTTGTACAAATTTTTTTCTTTATTCTGAGAAGCTTCATTTCAAATCGTTTTTGGTTTATTGATTAGGGTCGCAAGGTTTGAACATTTAAAGTTTTTTCTTAACGATCTATTCAACAAGTGTACTCTGATCTATATAAATTGTAGTTGTGTGGAGTCACTAGCCCACCTGTGTAAATTTTTACATTTATGTTGCGTTCCTTACTGTATTAATCATTTGATTTTTAAGGGGGAATTGTCGACTGTTATATTCGAATTCAAGACTGCAAGTTAAATTTTTTGCATTCAATGTTGAGTTTGTTTATGCACAGGGTGTACTTAGCACAGTGATAGAAGTTTAGAAAAGATAAGAGTATGGAATATTCCTAAGCGACAATTTTACATTTAAATACAAGATTTTTGTTTTGCACTTAGATCAATAGTTTCACATTTATTTTCACAAGTTACAATTTCAAGTTGAAAGTTGTATTTAATTTGGGATTTATTTCATTATCGCCTAAGTTGAGGTCTTCCTTTCTTCACTTTCCAAATTCTTGTTTGGAAACAACATTTCAATTTATAGATTAAGGAATGAAGGATTGTTGATTGTAGAGTGCTTTGGTACAGGAATTGTTATGTCTTTCCAGTACAAGAACTATTATGTCTTTCCAGTACAGGAACAGAGTACAAGAACTATTTTGTCTCTCTAGTACAAGAACATATTCATTCTGAGTGTTAGAATATAATTGTTCTAGTACAGGAACAGGGTCATTTTGTGGTACATGAAGCAGAATTGATATAACATAGAAAAATAAACTTATTCTATCTTCCTAGTGCAAGAACTAAAAGTATAGGAAAAAAATTTCTTTCTTCAAATCTTTTGAGTTTTACAGTTGATTTATTGAGTGGCATGAATTCTAAGTTTATTTATTTCTTTTAAGAAGTATTTTTCCAATAAATTCCTTGACTGTTATTTCCTTAGTGAGATTCCAGTTTCTAGAGTGTTTGTGTGGTATCATTATATTAACTAGTGGTGCGAGTTGTATCTACACAAGTTAGGATTTTCTTTTGCAAGTTGCTAGAGTCCTTCTTTGGAATTTCCAGTGTTGCGCCTCGAAGTTCACGAACTCCGGCATTGACAATTAAATAATGGTACATTAATCCACCATATACTACACCCAACATTTTGGCGTCGTTGTCGGGGAGGCGCTTAGGGTATTGACCTTGGCGACCTGTTGCATTTGGTTTTCTTTTTCACCTACTTTTTCTTGCAAGGTTTTGTTTCCTTTCTTATAAATGATTTTTTAGTGTGGTTTTACTGCTTTTTGAAGCATACTGGACAATATTGCCAGAGAGCTCACAAGCCTAGTTTGTTTCCTTTCCTGCAAACGAGTTTTTAGGTTTTTTGGGTATTGTAAGAACCCCCCTATGTGTTAATCCATGTGTTAACAAGATCTTCCAACTAGCAGAAGAAAAATGATCAAATGCCTGACAAGAGATGCACTCCAGGAGCTTTCTCAGATCTTGGCAGCTATTGGCTTCTCTACTTCCCAAGAGGAACAGATCTTAGCAGAAGTCAAGAGCATATCCATCTTTTTAGATGTGATAAAGAAAAAAATACCCATGAGATATCCCTTCAAGAAGGTCGAGAAGCTTGCTTTGAATATCTTTTCCCATCTAATGAGGAAATTGAAGAAATATGGATCAGACCTAATGAGGAGGAAGAACTACTGGAAACAAATATTGAATAATTCCTTACATGTCTATCAGAAGATCCAACTTGAATCCAAGGAACCAATCAGAAGCATTGGGAAGACCGACATGATATTCCAAAATAATGTATGCCACCAGTTACTAATGAATCAGAAGACCAAGAATATGTGAACCCTATTGAAAATTGGTTCCACATAATCGTTGGTTCATAGTGTTCTTCCATCATTTGGAAACTCTTGGTATCATATAAATTAAAGCAACTGGTTTCTCATACTTTGGTATATGTTGGAGTTTATTATTTAAAATCGAGTGTGAGTATATTTAGCATTTTGTTACGCACATGGTTATATTGGAAATACTCCTACACTTGAAGGATATCTTCCTCTCTTTAAATTAGGGTAGGGCAGTATAAGAACAATAAAAAAAAATGCCATTTGAAATAAAATTGTATAGCAAATCTCTTGAAACTGCAATTCTTAAGGCATAACTATTGAAATTTCTGTTATTAAGCACTATTGTGGTAAGACTTCTCAAACACAATTCACTCTTAATGCCTCATATTTTATAAAGTGACTTTGGTTATTGGCCAAGATTATTCATTGGGTCAGTTAAGGGGATTGTTATTGTTATATTTAATACTTTCCATTCATAAGCTTCAAAGCATACTTTTGACCTATTCATTCCAACAGACCATCATCCAACAAATCTATTCAAGTTTCTCTTCGAAGATATTAATGATAATCCTCTTATGGTGGACCATGCATATAAACCATAATGAGCTCTCATGAGAACCCTAACATGATCAACTCAGGGAATATTTTAGTCATTATCTCAGATGCTTTCTTTAAAATGAGTCTTTAAGCTAGAATAACCAACTAGTAAAGATTAGAAATTAAAAACTTTTCACAACATCCCATGTTATTAAAGAGCAGATTTTCCTCCCCACCTATTAAGAAACCTATATAAGGTTAATTATAATCATAGTTTATTTTAAAATGATTAATTGAGGGATAGGAGGTCTCATTACGAGCCCATCTACCATGATCATGGGTCCTAATGAGAATGGCATTACTATTACTAGTCACCAAGCCAAGGTAATGTGATCTGGATTTAAACAGGAATGCAACAAATTATAGATATAACCATACATATAGAGATGCAATAGAAATAATACTTCATTTCATTACTGTAAAATAATGAAATATGCTTACAAACAGAAATGGAAATAAACTAGCTAGGGTGATGGTAGCTTATCTCTGAGAAGAGATGAGGCGGCTACATGCCTCTGAACTGTGTTACAATGAGGCTCAAAGGCCTATATATGGTTGAGAAACAAGTGAAAACCCTAAACATCCAAAAACCTAATCCTAGAAGATGAAATGCCAAATTGTGGACCCCGTTTGGGTAAATTGGTACATCAACTTCCCGGGGTCATAACTTTGGCATACGATCTCCATTTTACGTGCACAATATCTCGTTAGAAAGATCTACCTGAGAACTACAACTTTGGGGGAAAAAAAAAAAAAAAAAAAAAAATAAAAAAAATAAAAATAAAAATTAAATAAAAATAAAAATAAAAATAAAAATTTGGTCCATCGCCCCATGTTGCTCACAATTTTCCCAAAAAACGTTGTTTAGGGCCTCAAAATGGCTCCGGAAGTTCAAGGCCCAAAAAATTGCTAAAAATAGTAACATGTGTTATATTTAAGGAAAATGAAAAGTTGAAAGAAACAATGGTGGGGGTCCAAGTGGACTTGGTGGGTGGCCACTAATATCCACCTGGATCATTCCTCCCCCCTTAGGAAGCAATGGTCCCCATTGCGTTGAGTTCCTCCATGAGATGAGGAAACTTCTGCTGAACTTGGTCCCTGGTGAGCCACTTGCCCTGGTGAAGGGGTTGGCCTGCTTTGATAACTCGATATACTTGGATATTCTTCTTGCGAGTGTGTTTTATCTGTGTGTCCATGATCCAATCAATTACAGCTTGTTCCATTCAATCTAGATTTAACTTTGTGGGTGTGAGATGTTTTGCAATGTCGGATGCGTCTAGTAATGGTGGAAAGTATGGCCGAAGGTGGTCCACATTGAATACTAGTAGGCCAAGGAATGGGGGAATGTTGAGCTCAAATGCATTGTCTCCCATAGCCTTGGTAATGGTGTAAGGAACATATTGGAGTGGTATGGGCTTTCGACAGGCTCCGGTAAGGCATTCCTTTTACAAATGCAACCAGAATTTGTTGCCCACCAGAAACTTGTGTGGCACCCGATGTTGATCATGTCGCTGCTTGTAATTGGCATTTGATTTCTCCAGAATGTCGTGGACCTGATGGCAAGTATGTTGGATGTGCTCAATGAAGTTTTTCGCCTTATCTGTTCTGGAGTGGACATGAGCCAAATCTGCGTGAGTAGCTGCAAATGGCATGGCCACATCAATGGGACATAGTAGCTGGAATCCCAAGCCCACCTCAAAAGGGCTTTGGCCAGTCAAGCTGTGGAGAGCTCAGTTGTAGCTGTGTTGAGCATAGGGAAGGCTCTCATCCCATATGTGTGGATGCTTTGAGTTGTACATGCGCATAATGTGTACGATCATCCTATTGACAACCTCCATCTGGCCATCAGTTTGAGGATGGAAGGCTATGGACTTAGTGATTTTGGTGTCTAGCATCGACCAGAGACTAGACCAAAATGTACTGAGAAAACTACTTTCCCTATATAAGATGTTAGATTATGGGATCCCAAGGTGTACCCACACTCGTTCAAAGAAGAGTTTAGCAGTGGCTTCTGCTGTGATATTCTTCTTGCAGGCCGCCATAATGGCCATCTTCAAGAACCTGTCGACGACCACAAAAACACAATCATTTCCATGTTTATTAGAAGAAAGGCCCAACATGTAATCCATGGAGATGGATTCCCATGGTTGATTAGGGGTAGGCAGCGGGGTATAGAGGCCTTGCTTCTTAATGGTCGATTTGGCAATGGTGCAGGTAGTGCATGATTTGATGTACTACCTGACATCTTGTCGAAGATTCAGCCAATAGAAATACTTCTGTAGTACTGCCACCATTTTCTTGACCCTGAAATGCCCAGCAACCTGACTGTAGAGTGCTTCCCAAATCATCTTGGCACGCTCACTTGAAGGAACACAAAGGTGACCCAGGTGGCATAACAGGCATCTTGGAAGTGAAAATCTGGAACATGCTTACCCTCCAAGAGTGTTTGGTATGTGTGGCCAAATTATGGGTTGCTTTTGTAGAGAAGTGGCCAATCAGAAGTCTTGTGCCCACAAGAGTTGAGCACGGTGGTTAACGCCATGATTGGTGGTTGACTGAGGCAATCTGCAACATTGTTGGTGCTGCCCTTCTTATACTTGATATTCAAATGGAACTGTTGCAAGTATGTGGACCAATTTTGATGCCGATCATTCTGTAATTTCCCTTGGGTTTGTATGAATTCCAGGGGTCAGTGGTCTGTGTGGATGACCGTTTCCTTACCCAAAATGTAATCCTGCCATTGTTGGTAGGCCTGCACAATGGAATACATCTCTTTGTCATAAGTGGGATACTTCTGGACTGTGTCTGAAAGTGTCTCACTGTGATATGCCATTGGATGCCCGTGTTGAGTAAGGACTGCCCCAATAGCATAGTCAGAGGCATCTGTCTCAACCTCAAATGGTTGTTGCAAGTCTACTAATGCGAGCACTCATGTCGAGCAAAGGCGATCTTTCAACTCTGTGAATGCCTTTTGTTGAGATTCTGACCAAAAGAATTTTTCTTTTGCTCCTCCCTTGGTGACTTGACTCAAGGGCCAAGTGATATGAGAAAATCCCAACACGAACCTACGGTAGAAGTTGGTAAGACCTAGAAAGCTGCGAAGCTCTGTCACAGTGGTTGGAGATGGCCAATTCTGAATGACTTGGATCTTGGTTGGATCCACATGCACCCCCCATTCATCAATAATGTATCCCAGATACTGAACCTAGGTCATGCAAAAAGTGCATTTCTCCAAATTAACAGATAACTTGTGTTGTCGCAGTGTTTGGAGAACTTGTCGGATGTAGTGGAGGTGCTCTTCCCAACTCTGGCTGAAGATCAAGATGTCATCATAGTATACCACTACAAATGAGTTGGTGAATGGCCGCAAGATGGCATATATTAGCCTCATGAAGGTTGGAGGAGAATTCGTCAATACGAAAGGCATAACCAACCATTTGAAAAGGCCCTCTTTGGCTTTGAAGGCAGTCTTCCACGCATCGAAGGGTTCGATTGGTACCTAGTGATATACTGACTTCAAATCGATCTTGCTGAAATATTTTGCCCACTTCAGTTGGTCCAGGAGGTCATCAATTCATGGGATCGGGTACCTATCACGGACAATGATCTTGTTCAGCGCCTGATAGTCAATACAGAGTCTCCAAGTCCCATCCTTCTTCTGTACCAACACGATCGGGCTCCCACAGGGAGATGAACTTGGATGGATGTGACCTTTCTGTAGTAGCTCCTGAATCTGCCTCTTGATTTCATCGTTTTCCAGCACGGAGCACTGATAGATTGGTCCATTGGGAAGTGGTGCACCTGGGGTTAGATTGATGGAGTTCTTGACCTGACAGTGCAGAGGAACCCCTGCAGGGGAGGTGAATATGTCCTCGTACTCATCCATGACCTTGTTCATTTGTAGTTGTTGTGCGGAGGCGCCCTGTCTGGAGGTCGTGGCCACCATCTTCTTCCTTCCTTAGGGGAGTGTCATCAGGAAAATTAATTTCACGATTTTGGAAATGAGCTTACTGCATTGTTTTACAGTAACCAAAGAGATGGTGGTAAGCAGTGCTACTTCCAATATCATGTACAACTTATTTCCCAAAGTAATAATAACAGCATAGGGACTTCATTCATACACAGAATGTCGCTTCCACAAATATGGTAATCCTAATAACACATCACAAACATCAAGGGGAGAAACGTCACATAATACCTCATCCGTGAAGGGCTTGATGTTGTACGGAAGGTGACACTTCTAGCTCGCGCAAAGATCCCGTCCTTGGTGAATCCACCCGATGGTGTACAGTTGGGATGTGTTGTGGTCAGTAAGCCAAGTGGTTTCAAGACCTCTGCCGAAATGAGGTTCTTTTGGCTTCCACTGTCGATAATGAACTGTAGCGGGGATCCCTTTACCCACATCTGGGAGTTGAAGAGACACTCCTCCTTCTCTGGATCTTTGGGTTCCTCCTTCTAGATCTTCGTGGTGACAACGGTGGCTTTGGGCTCCGCATTGATAATCTACTTCCCTTTGTCATTCCCCTTGCAAGGTTTTGGCTCAAAGTTAGAACATGCATTTGATTCTGAAACCTTTAGCTCGGCCACCAATGAGTGCTTGGCCTGACACTCACTTGTGTTATGAGTGGAGCTCTTATGGAACTCACACCACTTTCCCGTGTCCTTTTTCGGCTTTGTGGCGTTGTTCCTTTCTTGCAGATTTGGCGGGTTGTCTTGGGCCGCGTCACCTTATCTTTGTCCTTTGTTCTGCATTTTGGGGCACCTTTGCCTTGATTTCAATTCACAGATCCAAAGTCTCGCTTCTTTTGTTTAAACTTTTGTTCGATCTTGACGGCATATCGGTATGCCATGTCGAGTGAGGGGATGTTCAGGAATTTTATTTCTTCCTGGATGTACCTGTGCAGGTAGCTGCGGTATTTGAGTACCAAATGTTGCTCTGAATCCTTCATACCCAACTTTGTGTGAAGGGTATGGAAAATATTGGTAAACTTCGACATGTCTTGGTCCCTTCCCTGCCGCAGCATGGTCCACTTTATGTATTGGTCCTCATAGCTTCCGACAGGGTAGTACTACACCTTGATGGCAATCTGGAATGAATTCCAAGTGGGTGCGGTTGAAAACAGTGATGCCGTACTTTCATCTTTCTGCTCACAGTAGGTTTCCCACCAATCCTTGAAGTGGGAGGCGGCTTTGAGAAGAGTGAAAATAATCTTTTCCCGGTTGGAAAAATCAGGAACAGAAAAATACCCTTCTAGCATATTTAACCATTTATCTACGATGTCTGCATCTATCTAACCCTCATAAAGGGTGTGGTGCTTCTATAGTAGCTTCTAGAGGTAGATGTGTCGTCATTGGGTAGTTGCTAAAGGATCTGGGCAAATTTGTCTATCATCATATTCATTTGTCGCTTGAGGGCCTCTTTGAGCAAGATTTTGATAGGATCTCCTGCCCCCTCGTGTTTCTTTTCATCTTCCATGGGAGGCCAATAGGATTCGTGAGGCTGATCTTGTAAAGGTTAGACCAGTTCAAGCCCTGACTCCTTATATCCCGACCTCGTTGGGGACATGCAAAGAAAGATAGAGAAAGAGAAGACCCCATTGATACCACAGATCTAGATTTAAACATGAACGCTACAAATTACAGATATAACCATACATATAGAGATGCAACAGAAATAATACTTCTTTTCATTACTGTAAAATACTGAAATATGCTTACAAATAGAAATGGAAATAAACTAGCTAGGGCGATGGTAGCTTATCTCTGAGAAGAGATGTGGTGGCTACATGCCTCTGAACTGTGTTACAATGAGGCTCGAAGGCCTATTTATTTTTGAGAAACAATGGAAAACCCTAAACATCCAAAACCCTAACCCTAGAAGATTTAACGCCAAACTGTGGGCCCCGTTTGGATAAATCGGTACATCAACTTCTCGAGGTCGTAACTTTGGCATACGATCTTTGTTTGACGCGCACAATATCTCGTTAGAAAGATCTATCAGAAAACTACAACTTTGGCAAGAGAAACATTGGACCATGGACCCATGTTGCTCCCAAGTTTCCCAAAAAATGTCATTTAGGGCCTCAAATGGCTCCGGAAGTTCAAGACCCGAAAAACTGCTAGAAAGAGTAAATTTTGCTATAACTAAGGAAACTGAAAAGATGAAAGAAACAATGGTGGGTATCCAAATGGACTTGGTGGGTGGCCACCAATATCTAC
>APFE030226755.1:13321-32149 GCA_000404065.3 Pinus taeda | reverse complement strand
TGTGGGTGTGAGTTGTTCTGCAATGTCAGATGTGTCTAGTAATGGTGGAAAGTATGGCCGAAGGTGGTCCACATTGAACACTGGGTGCAGGCCAAGGAATGGGGGAATGCTGAGCTCAAATTCATTGTCTCCCACAGCTTTGGTAATGGTGTAAGGACCATATCGGAGTGGTCTGAGTTTCTGATAGGCTCCGGTAAGGCATCCCTTTTGCAAATGCAACCAGACTTTGTCGCCCACCTGAAACTTGTGTGGCACACGATGTTGATCATGTTGCTTCTTGTACTTGGAATTTGATTTCTCCAAAATGTCATGGACCTACTAGCGAATATGTTGGATGTGCTCAATGAAGTTGTTTGCCTTATCTGTTACAGACTGGACATGAGTTGAATTTACGTGAGTAGCTACAAATGGCATGGCCACATTAATGGGACATAGTGGCTGGAATCCCAAGCCCACCAGAAAAGGGCTCTAGCCAGTCGAGCTATGGAGAGCCCGATTGTCGCTGTATTGAACATAGGGGAGGCTCTCATCCCATGTGCATGGATTCTTTGAGTTGTACATGCGCAGAATGTGTTCAATCATCCTATTGGCAACCTATGCCTGGCCATGAGTTTGAGGATGGAAGGCAATGGACTTAGTGAGTTTGGTGTCCAGCATCGACCAGAGACTGGACCAAAATGTAATGAGGAACCTGTTGTCCCTATCTGAGATGATAGATTGTGGGATCCCAAAGTGTTCCCACACTCATTCAAAGAAGAGTTTAGCATTGTCCTCTGCTGTGATATTCCTCTTGTAGGCCACCATAATGGCCATCTTCGAGAACTTGTCGACGACCACAAAAACACATTCGTTTCCATGCTTAGTAGAAGGAAGGTCTGACATGTAATACATGGAGATGGATTCCCATGGTCGACTAGAGGTAGGCAGTGCAGTATAGATACATTGCTTCTTGATGGTCGGTTTGGCAATGGCATAGGTAGTGCATGATCTGATGTGCTTCCCGACATCCTGTCGAAGATTCAGCCAATAGAAATACTTTTGTAGGACTACCACTGTTTTCTCGACCCTGAAATGCCCAACAACCTGACTGTAGTGTGTTTCCCAAATCATCTTGGCATGCTCACTTGAAGGAACACAAAGGTGACCCAAGTGGCATAATAGGGCATCCCGGAGGTGAAAATCTTGTACATGTTGACCCTCCAAGAGTGTCTGGTATGTGTGGCCGAATTCTAAGTCACTTTTGTAGAGAAGTGGCTAATTAGAAGACTCTTTCCCATAAGAGTTGAGCATGATGGATAACGCCATGATTTGTGGTCGACTCAGGCAATATGCAACCTTTATTGGTGCTTCCCTTCTTATACTTGATATTCAAATGGAATTATTGCAGGTACGTGGACCACTTTTGATGGCGATCATTCTATAATTTCCCTTGGGTTTATAAGGACTACAGGGTTCAGTGGTTTGTGTGGATGACCGTTTCCTTCCCCAAAATGAAATGCTTCCATTGTCGGCAAGCCTGCACAATGGAATACATCTCTTTGTCATAAGTGGTATACTTTCAAAATGTGTCTAAAAGTGTCTCACTATGATATGCCACTGGATGCCCATGTTGAGTATGGACTACCCCAATAGCATAGTCAGAGGCATCTGCCTCAACCCCAAATGGTTGTTGCAAGTCTGGTAATGCGAGAACTGGTGCTGAGTAGAGGTGATCTTTCAACTCTGTGAATGACTTATGTTGAGATTCAAACCAAAATGATTTTGCTTTTGCTCCTCCCTTGGTGACATGACTCAAGGGCCAAGTGATATGAGAAAATCCCAACATGAACTTGCGGTAGAAGTTGGCAAGACCTAGAAAGATGCGGAGCTCTGTCTGAGTGGTTGGAGATGGACAATCCCGAATTACTTGGATCTTGGCTGGATCCACATGCACCCCCTGTTCATCAATAATGTATCCTAGATACTAAACCTAGGTCATGCCAAAAGTGCATTTCTCCAAATTGGCACATAAATTATGTTGCCGTAGTGATTGGAGAACTTGTCAGATGTGGTGGAGGTGCTCTTCCCAACTCTGGCTGAAGATCAAGATGTCATCCAAGTATACCACTACAAATGAGTTGGTGAATGGCAGCAAGATGTCATCCATTAGCCTCATGAAGGTTGTAGGAGCATTCGTCAATCTGAAAGGCATAACCAACCATTCAAAAAGGCCCTCCTTAGCTTTGAATTCAGTCTTCCACACATCGGAGGGTTCGATTGGTACCTGGTGATATCCTAACTTCAAATTGATCTTGTTGAAATATTTCCCCCCTTCTGTTGGTCCAAGAGGTCATAAATCTGTGGGATCGGATACCTATTACGGATAGTGATCTTATTCAACGCACGATATTCAATATAGAGTCTCCAAGTCCCATGCTTATTCTGTACCAACATGATCGGGCTCCCACAGAGCAAGAACTCAAACGGATGTGACCTTTCTGCAACATCTCCTGAATTTGTCTCTTGATTTCATTGTTTTCTAGCATGGAGCACCGATAGATTGGTCCATTGGGTAGTGACGCACCTGGGGTTAAATCGATGGAGTGTTTGACCTGATAGTATAGAGGAACCCCTGCGAGGGAGGTGAAGATGTCCTCATACTCCTCCACAACCTTGCCCATCTGTAATTGTTGTGCAAAGTGGCCCCATCTAGAGGTCGTGGTCATAGTCTTCTTCTTTCCTTAAGGGCGTATCATCAGTAAAACAAATTTCTTGGTTTTGAAAATGAGCTTACTACATTGTTTTGCAGTAACCAAAGATATGGCGATAGGCAGTGCTACCTTCGGTATCCTGTACAACTTATTTCCCAAAGTAACAATAACAACATAGAGACTTGATTCATACACATCATGTTGCCTCCACAAGTATGGTTTTCCTAATAATACGTCACAAACATTAAGGGGAGAAACATCACACAGTACCTCATACATGAAGGGATCGATGTTGTATGGAAGGCAACACTGCTGGCTCACGCGAAGATCATGTCCTTGGTGATGCCACCCGATGGTGTACAGTTGTGGATGTGCTGTGGTCAGTAAGCGTAGACGCTTCACAACCTCTACTGAAATGAGGTTCTTTTGACTCCCGCTCTCGATAATGAAGTGTAGCAAGGAGCCCTTTACCCACATCTGGGAGTGGAAGAGACACTCCTCCTCTGAATCTTCGGATTCCTCCTTCTGGGTCTTCGTGGTGGCAACGGTGGCATTGGGCTCCGCATCGATAATTTGCTTCACTTTTTCATTCCCCTTGTCAGGTTCTGACTCTGAGTCAGAATATGCATCTGATTTTGAGACCTTTAGCTCGACTACCAGTGACTGCTTGGCCCAACACTCACTTGTGTTGTGAGTGGAGCTCTTATGGAACTCACATCACTTTCCCGCATCCTTTTTCGGCTTCGTGGTGTTGTTCTTTGCTTGCAGCTTTGGTGAGTTGTCTTGGGTCACCCTGCCTTGGCTTTGTCCTTCGTTCTGTGGTTTGGGGGCACCTTTCCCTTACTTTGGATTCACAGATCCAAAGTCTCGCTTCTTATGTTTAAACTTTTGCTCGATGTTGATGGCATATCGATATGTCGTGATGAGCAAGGAGATGTTTAGAAATTCTATTTCTTCTTGGATGTACCTATGTAGCGAGCTGCGGTATTTGAGTACCAAATGCTACTCTAAATCCTTGATACCCAACATTGTACGAAGGGTATGGAAAATATTGGTAAACTCCGGCATGTCTTTGTCCCTTCCCTACCCCAGCGTGATCCACTTTATGTATTGGTCCACATAGCTTCCAACAGGGTAGTATTGCTCCTTGATGATAGTCTGGAATGAGTTCCAAGTGGGTGCGGCTAAAAATAGTGATGTCATACTTTCATCCTTCACGCAGTAGGTTTCCCACCAGTCCTTAACGTGGGGGGCAACTTTGAGAAGAGCGAAAGTAATCTTTTCCTGACCGGAAAAATCATGAACAGAAAAATACCCTTCTAACAGATTTAACCATTTATCTACAGTGTCTGCATCAATCTGACCCTCAAATATGGAATGTCAAAGTTAACTTGTACCTTAAAGGGTGTGGCGCTTCTAGAGTAGCTGCTAGAAGTAGATGTGTCACCCCATTATCATGTTTCTTTGTTGCTCGATGGCCTCTTCAAGCAAGGTTTTGAGAGGATCTACTGCCCCCCATCTTTCTTTTGATCTGCCATGGGAGGTCGTCGGGATTTGCGAGGCTGGTCTTGTAAAGGTTCGACCAGGTCAAGCCCTAACTCCTTATATCCCGACCTCGTTGGGGACATGCAAAGAAAGACAGAGAAAAAGTAGACCCCTCTGATACCATTGATCCGGATTTAAATAGGAATGCAACAAATTATAGATATAACCATACATATAGAGATGCAACAGAAATAATAATTCTTTTCATTACTATAAAATACTGAAATATGCTTACAAACAGAGATGGAAATAAACTAGCTAGGGCGATGGTAGCTTATCTGTGAGAAGAGATGTGGCGGCTACATGCCTTTGAACTATGTTACAATGAGGCTCAAAGGCCTATTTATTGTTGAGAAGCAATGGAAAACCGTAAACATTAAAAAACCTAACCCTAGAAGATGAAACGCCAAACTGTGGGCCCCGTTTGGATAAATTGGTACATCAACTTCTTGAGGTCGGAACTTAGGCATACGATCTCCGTTTGACGCGCACAATATCTCGTTAGATAGATATATCCGAGAACTACAACTTTGGGAAGAGAAACAATGGTGCATGGCCACATGTTGCTCCCAGTTTTCCCAAGAAATGTCATTTAGGGACTCAAAATGGCTCCGGAAGTTCAGCACCAGAAAAACTGCTAAAAATAGTAACCCATGCTATAATTAAGGAAACTGAAAATCTGAAAGAAAAAATGGTGGGGGTGCAAGTGGACATGGTGGGTGGCCACTAATATCCACCTGGATCATTCCTCCCTCCTTAGGAAGCAATGGTCCCCATTGTGTTGATTTCCTCCATGAGATGAGGAAACTTTTGCTGAACTTGGTCCCCGGTGAAGGAGTTCGCCTGCTTTGGTAACTCGATACAGTTGGATATTCTGTTGGCAAGTATGCTTGATTTGTGTGTCCATGATCCAATTAGTTGCAGCTTGTTTCATGCAATCTGAATTTAACTTTGTGGGTGTGAGTTGTTCTGCAATGTCAGATGTGTCTAGTAATGGTGGAAAGTATTGTTGAAGGCGGTCCACATTGAACACTGGGTGTAGGCCTAGGAATGGGGAAATGCTGAGCTCAAATGCATTGTCTCCCACATCCTTACTAATGGTGTAATGACCATATCAGTGTGGTCTGGGTTTTTGATAGGCTCTGGTAAGGTGTTCCTTTTGCAAATGCAACCAAACTTTGTCGCCAACCTAAAACTTGTGTGGCACACGATGTTGATATTGTTGCTACTTGTACTTGGCATTTGATTTCTCCAGAATGTCGTGGACCTACTGGCAAATATGTTAGATATGCTCAATGAAGCTATTTGCCTTATCTTTTTTGGACTGGACATGAGTCGAATTTGAGTGAGTAGCTACAAATGGCATGGCCACATCAATGGGACACAGTCACTGGAATCCAAGCCCACCTGAAAGGCCTCTGGCCAGTCGAGATGTGGAGATCCTCGTTGTAGCTGTGTTGAACATAGGGGAGGCTTTCATCCCATGTACGTGGATGCTTTGAGTTGTACATGCACAAAATTTGTATGATCATCCTATTGACAACCTCTATCTGGCCATCAATTTGAGGATGGAAGGTTGTGGGCTTAGTGAGTTTGGTGTCCAGCATCAACCAGAGACTGGACCAAAATGTACTGAGGAACCTACTATCTCTATCTGAGATGATATATTGTGGGATCCCAAAGTGTACCCACACTCGTTCAATCCCAAAGTGTGCCCACACTTGTTCAAAGAAGAGTTTAGCAGTGGCTTCTGCTGTGATATTCTTCTTGTAGGTTTCCATAATGGACATCTTTGAGAACCTGTCGACAACCACAAAAATACAGTCGTTTACATGCTTAGTAGAAGGAAGGCCCGACATGTAATCCATGGAGATGGAATCCCATGTTCGACTAGGGGTAGGTAGTGGCGTATAGAGGCCTTGCTTCTTGATGGTCGATTTGGCAATGGCACAGGCAGTGCATGATCTGATGTACTTCCCGACATCCTGTCAAAGATTCGGCCAATAGAAATACTTTTGTAGTACTTCCACTATTTTCTCGACCCCGAAATGCCTAACAGCTTGACTCTAGTGTGCTTCCCAAATCATCTTGGCATGCTCGCTTGAAGGAACACAAAGGTAATCCAGGTGGCATAATAGGGCAACTTGGAAGTGAAAATCTGGAACATGCTGACCCTCCAAGAGTGTTTGGTATGTGTGGCCGAATTCTGGGTCACTTTTGTAGAGAAGTGGTCGATCAAAAGTCTCGTGCCCACAAGAGTTGAGCACGGTGGTTAATGCCATGATCAGTGGTCGACTAAGGCAATATGCAACATCATTGGTGCTGCCCTTCTTATACTTGATATTAAAATGGAATTGTTCAAGTATGCAAGTATGTGGACCACTTTTGATGGCGATCATTCTACAATTTCCCTTGGGTCTGTATGAACTACAGGGGTTGGTGGTCTGTGTGGATGACTGTTTCCTTCCCAAAAATGTAATGCTTACATTGTCGGTAGCCTTGCACAATGGAATACATCTCTTTGTCATAAGTGGGATAATTCTGGACTATGTCTGAAAGTGTCTCACTGTGATATACCATTGGATGCCTGCGTTGAGTAAGGACTCCCCCAATAGCATATTTAGAGGCATTTGTCTCAACCTCAAATGGTTGTTGCAAGTTTGGTAATGTGAGCATTGGTGCTGAGCAGAGGCAATCTTTGAACTCTGTGAATGTGTTCTGTTGAGAGTCAGACCAAAATAATTTTGCTTTCGCTCCTCCCTTGGTGACTTTACTCAAGGGCTAAGTGATATGAGAAAATCCCAACAAGAACCTACGGTAGAAGTTGGCAAGACCTAGAAAGACGTGGAGCTCTGTCAGAGTGGTTGGAGATGGACAATCCTGAATGACTTGGATCTTGGTTGGATCCACATGCACCCCTCGTTCATCAATAATGTATCCCAGATATTGAAACTGGGTCATGCCAAAAGTGCATTTCTCCAAATTGGCACATAAATTGTGTTGCCACAGTGTTTGGAGAACATGTTGGATGTGGTGGAGGTGCTCTTCCCAACTCTGGCTGAAGATCAAGATGTCATCCAAGTATACCACTACAAATGAGTTGGTGAATGGCCACAAGATGTCATCCATTAGCCTCATGAAGGTTGCAGGAGCATTCGTCAATCAGAAAGGCATAACCAACCATTTGAAAAGGCCCTCCTTGGCTTTGAAGGCAGTCTTACACACATCGGAGGGTTCGATTGGTACCTAGTAATATCCTGACTTCAAATCAATCTTGTTGAAATATTTTGCCCCCTTCAGTTGGTCCAAGAGGTCATCAATCCATGGGATCAAGTACCTATTATGGATAGTTGTTACACAGTATTTTGTCACCGACCCTGCATTCCCTAATCGCAGACACTGTTGATCCATGTTATTGACATCTTCTTTGTTTCGTGTTGCAAAATATGTGTCAGTGTCTTCCTTGGGATATCAGGAAGAATTCCTCAGTTCATTACTCCTAGAGAAGACTCTTTTTAACCTCTGTTTTTGGATCGTCATGGGTCATCAGTTATTCCACCCATGAAGATGGCCAAGATTGAACTAAGCCTAGCGACGTCGTCACACTTTCCCTGTGTTTCACTCGCGATCAGCTACTTTTGGCGAGTTTGATTTTAACAAATTGTCGAAGCTTCTGAGTGGTGGTCCTAGGGTTGGTTGTTGGATCAAATGAGCTCGACTCTCTCCTTTGGGATGGTTGTTCCACCCTTTGTGCAACCTCCCAAAGGGATAAGATCTCTCTCCCATCTTTTATGGAGGCTCCGCCTCCTATAAAGACCTTCTTCATAGTTGAGATCAGCTAGTTCAGTTGGTTTGGAGAGAGTTTGAGTGGAGTTTGGAAGTAGCTTCTAACGTAACTTAGCTTGGAATATTTTTGTGTGGATTTGGCTTGATTGTATGAGTGTTCTAGAATCATAGTTTTTCCTTTTGGGTAGGAGAGAGAGTTATTCATCCTCTTGGGAGACAATTCATGAGTGAATGCTTGCGGAGACATGCTGACAAGACCCTTCAAGGAGACCTACAACATCAAGGTGTGGTTGTAAGTTTTACTTCAGTTCATATTAATAGAAATCAACTGTTTATTTCCTATATCTTATGTCAAATTTCATATTGATAGCTTGAAGTTCCTTGACCCTTTAAGTATATCATTTTTGTTGTATTCTATTATGTTTGTTGATGTTCTCTATATGTTGTTTGAGGTACAAAAGTGATTAGAGCGAAAGATGGAGCAACACAACGAGAAGTTCATCATGACATTAACTATCTAAGGGAATTTTCTTTGATATTGTTCTTGTTGTGACTAGACCCACTCTAGGGCTAGAGGGCTTGCCTCTGTCTACAAAGGGAACTTGCCAGCATCACAAGTTGGTGACCATACTGGGGATCCGTCTTTTGTCTCTTGATTTGATTTTGCTTTGCTTGTTTATTTTCTCCTTTACTTTTTGGGTAGAATTCTCCATATTGTGGATTGTTTGACTACTCCTGGTAGTCTTCCCTCTATCATAAGTGATATGTCTAGCCTTTCCTCAGTTGAATTTTTAAAATTTTCCTTTGATTTGGTGACATCGCCTTTTATTTTATGACAGTCGCAATGATGGTCGCGTTTGCTCTATTTAATTAGTTGCGCTTTCTACTGTTTGGCACGATTAAATCGCCTCACAGTCACAACGGGCTCTGAAATAGGCTTGCCGCTATTGTCTAGTCTACTTCTGCGGCAATGTCACAAAGTTTCTAGTTAAGGGGGTGCGACTTTTCATTTTCGTCGCAAGTTAACAGTTTGACACTCGCAAAGATTCCTGTGGGTTTCAATTTTGAAGTTTTGTTTGCTAATTGGCCAGTGTGTCCTATGCTTCTAAGCTTGTCTTCTACTTATTTATTATGTGCCAAATTGTTGTTTTCTAGAATATTTGACCCTTGGTCTCATTCCCTTGATATTTTTCCTTTTGAACTGTGTGACCTATTCACCTTAGGGTTTCTTGAAGCATTAGCTTTTTCTTGGGTTGCTTGTTCGTTTGGACCTTTGAGCTGTGTTTGAAGTGATCCCTTGTTTTGTTTTAGGCTTTTCCTTATTGGCTACTCTTTCATCTTCCTGATTGGTATGTGACGTTTGATTATCAAAATTTTCAAGTCTTGTTTGTTTGGTTTTATTCCATCACTTTGGCATAGATCACAGTGCTTCCCGGCCAATTAGAAAGCTTTCAAGTTTTTGCAAAAGGAAACATATTCTTTGTTTTAAATCTTTGATTAGTTTCTGAGTGGAATGTGTCTATTTACTTATTGAATGATTTCATTCTAGAAGGACTTAAAACTAGCATTGTTTTGAGTTTTGAACTCGGTTTCTTGTCATCTATTCGAAAAAAAGAAAAAAAAAATATCACATTCATTTTGCATTAGAAAATGAGAACAATCTTTTTCATTAGTAAATTCTTGACATTTAGAAGTTGAAAAGCAAAGGATGTATTTTTCATTTTCTTAATTGCATTGCTTGCAAGTTATTGAAAGATAGAAGCATTTCTCTTTCCTCTTGATTGGTTTGCTTGTGAAATAACGAAAAGTACCATTCTTGAATTTTCTTGCTTGTTGCTTTGATTGCTTTGAAATGAACCTCTCAATTTTCTTTAGTTAGTTGTTCAATGAAAAGAAATAGTTTCTTTACTCATTTAGTTGCATTCTAGGAGTTTTTGAAGATACATTCGGTAGGGCCTTGATACTGAGATCTAATTCAAGATAAACTGCTAAAATTTATTGAATTAATCTAAAAATGCATTGGAAGTTAATGCTCATATATCTATAGATCTAGGCTAGAGACGTGTTCCGACGTCTTTAAACCTAGTGTCTATTGTTTTCACTAAGGTTGGGTGATTCCTCCTTTTGTGGTTCGATAGGTGATAGTATGGACTTGTGCTCCCTGTACCGTCACGTATATGATGGGAGACTCCACTAGGTTGCAATCCTATTATCCATAGGAAGCCAAGTCGGTCGCCTTACAAATTGTAACACACCAAAAAAAAAATTCAGGAAGATTAGCTACCGTATAGGAAGTCCTTGGTTATTTCTATTTCATTTTACTACCAAGGTGTATATGCAGTTTTATGATTTGTCTGGTAATTCTTTTACCTAGAGTTCTAGAGCAGTGATTTGATCTTTTTGGCTCATTAAACTTAAAAGATCATTCGATCACTTGTCCTTTAGAGCTCGTTTCCAATCATAAGTGATAGAGTCACCTTTCGTCCTTTTATCGACTCTTAAAACATTAAAAGGCAAATTTTTGTTTCAGTGTTCTAAAATTAACTGCCCACGAAATATTCCTGGTAAAAGTTATCTTCCTTGGTAATTATTTAGAGTCAATTCCAATGGAAAAATTTCCGAAGTCCACCCATCAAGGGTTCCCCTCGGAAGGGAATCTTGGTCCTTTTCCCTCTTTTGGAAACATTGGTGCTCCTTATATGGAAATATTTTCCCTTCCTGGGTTAACCATTGGTTTACCTGTCTGGTTATTTTTGACCTCAGTGATCCCAAGTGTCCCAACTCCTGCCTCGCCATCTCCTTCATTCGAATCACATTGCGATGATTTTAAGGTTGACCCCTTGCCTTCTTCCCCTTCCTCTTCTATTTCACCTGGTAAAAGTTTCAAATCTAGTAACCAAGAGGCTATGAAGAAGAAGAAGAATAAGAATACGATGAATCCCGTCCTTATGGTATTCTTCAACGATTACCAATCACCTTAGAAGGGAAAACTGTGGAAGTAGAAGTTGAGGTTGTTGACGCAAATCTCACATATAACCTCCTTCTGGGCCGGAGTTGGACGTATGCTATGCGTGCTGTGGCTACATCCCTCTTCCGTGTCATTCGTTTCCCTCATCAGGGGAAAATTGTCACGGTTGACCAGCTTTCTTTCTTCGCTTCCTCTTCTGAGGGGAATGTACCATTCGTTGAGCATATTATTGTTCCTTTTGAGAGTGTGGGAGCTGGGCTTTTCAAAGACCCTACCCTCATGGGTGTGTTCTCCCTCCCACCTCCGAGCCTTGCTTCACTTGCTTTGGTTTCGGCTCGCTCTGATCCTTCATTGCACTCTATTGGGACCCTCGGTCCCTCTGTCAAAGGGGGCACCGATCCTCTCGCTTGTAAACCTTGCTCGGCCGAGGGGCATGGGCAGATCATCGGTGTCATTGATCATTTTATACAACAGGCCGAGCGATGCCTACATTATCTAGGCCGGTTATGCATCAGTGCGATAAGGCGAAGCCCTGAAAAGGGCTTGACTTGAATCAAGTATCATGCGAGCTCTTTTTTGTACATACGTATGCTTTGAGTGTGTTGTGTGTGTGCGTGTTTATTTAGTTTTTATCTCAATGTGTCGGCGTGATTGCCACTTATTGTGACTTTTGCTTCTTAAACAGATGTCTGAATCACCTTACGTTGGTTTCGCTGATGGTGCTTCTCGCAGTACTCGCAATCTGTCATCTGCAGAATGGGTGATCTACGATCCTCATGGTGAGTTAGTAGGGGTGTGTCTGGGTTGTAAAACGAACAATGTGGCTGAATATAGTGCTGTAATTGAATTATTAGCCGAGACGATTAACCTTGGAATCCGCTCATTGGTTGTAAACTTAGATTCACAACTTGTAGTCCACCAGCTCAACGGACGATATTCCGTCAGAGATCATCACATTTTAAGGTTGTATTTACGTGTTAAGTTATTGGAAAGAGATTTTGATTACATTACTTATCATCACATTCCAAGAAGACTTAATGTAGTAACCGATGCATTAGCTAACTATGTATTGGACAGACATTTGCATAATATGTAAATCGACATAATACAGGAAGCATAAGATACAATAAAAACACCATGTGTAGATATATATATATATATATATATATATATTATATATATATATTATTTCGTGTGGCGCACTGAGGCGCTCAAAAATAGAATGTACATGTCTGGATAGAGTTTGTGTTCTCCGTACATCTGAGACACATGTCTCTCAAAAAATATATGCAGAAAATAAAGCCTAAGAGTCTAAGCACGGTGGTGCTCATGATAGTATATCACCGCTCGCACCAATCGTCTCAACAGACGATGGACGCGAGTCGGCACCCCTACTGTATGCCTCTGGTAAGCGAAAGGAACATCTGCCAATCTGGCATAACCGAGAATCCCTTGGGCAAGCCCCTCGAGATTCTGTATCAACTCCTCCCCCACGACACCTCCTGCATGTGGGTCGGTTGCATGTTGACCTCTTCGCGCTGTAGGGGATAGCCCGGCTGGTCGCTCTGGGCCCACATCTGCATATACATATAATCATCATTAGAACAGGCACATATTAAAAAAGACAAAAAAAAATGAAAAACATCAAAATCAAGGAGTACATACCTAGCTCCTCCTCCCATTCCTCCCCCTCTGGTAGTGGAAGGTCTGGGTCTCCCATGAAACTAGTCCCTGCATACAACCAATCCTGGATCACGATTATCTGTCGTCGGAGCCATATGAAGAACTCGGGATGCCACGACATCTCCTGGCCTCCTCCTCCTCTGGGCATCAATGCTGCCCAGCGAGCCATTCTAGGCTCTTGTGGCAACGGATCTGCCACCACAGCTCTCTGAATCTGGAAGAGTGGTATTCGTTCCAGGAAGAACGATACCACGATCGAGCCATATGCAAATTGTTTCGTCTCCGCTCGCTTGCAATTAGTGAGCTGCCTCTTAATGTTAGTAGTCACCGCTGCAGCCCAATTAAAAATGGTCGGATTGAGGCATTCAGTCGCTAGGATCAGGTGGTTCTTGCTGGCCTCATGGGGTGCTTGTACCCTAGCTGCGTGTGTGATGGTGAAGAGGATGGCTTTCAGGGTCAAATCCCGGATGGTGTTGATTAACACCTTAGCACTCCGCTGCCCGAATTGTGCTTCCGGGCATACTCGAGCTTTCACTTCACCAACCTTCTCCCCAGAAGGTCTACTACCTGTCAGAATAGGAACCGCCCCTCTGTGACAATCCCGTGATGAAGTAAACATCGGAGACCTCGAGCTCTAAGGTCTGATTCTGCAGACGAAACACTTGGTCGTCTACGTCCCAAGCATCAATGATAAACTGCAACAACTCAGGTTGCGACCGCATGTATGATGTGAGGAAGAAATTCTTAAGGCCACAATCCCTTAGGGCATTCATGCACCCTTCATCCTCAATGGCTGAGGCATCCACAATGTCATGTTCTTACTCTTTCCATACTGCCACCATTTTGACCTGTTTCCTGCACCCACAAGGACAAATTTGCCTTTATTAAGACATTGGACAAATTCTAATCCAGAGAAATTGTAAGTTGAACGGGTAAAAACATCTAAAAAGTTGGGTTGCGCAGTTAGCGCGACTGTTCTTAAAACAGTTGCGCTAATGGTGCAGCTCCCTTGGGTATTTCACCCCATTAGCACGGGTCTACGCCGGATACCCGCGCCAATGGGGCGAAGCCCTAATTTTGGAGTTCCCCCTTGCTGGGGCCCAATCAGGAACTAAATGGATTAAAAATGGTATGAAAATGGAGCTAAGGGAAGCGCCTCTTACCTGGAACTAACAAGGTCGCGAATCGTTTCACGGATTAGTCGTAATCGTCGCCTGAAGTTTGCCTCCCAAATGGACTCTTTTCACTCTTCAAGAGGTAAACTGGTAAAAGTAATTTTAATTTTACATTTTCACCCTATTTATAAGCTTTTTAACTCATTTTTTGGTTTAAAAAGGTTATTTTTGGATATTTTAATGTATTTTTGGTCGAAAATGGGTTTTACGTTTACTTCTTGTGCAGCGACAGGTCTTTTACGCAGCTTCGACGGTGAAATGAGTTGTATTTTGTACTTTTTCAGACTCGGTAAATACACGAAAAAGTCACTATGGAGTCATCTTTTAGCTCTTTCTGACTCGCTAAACGTGAAAAGATTGCCGAGTTATTCCTCTTGACTCGTTAAACGTAAGTGAGAGGCGGTCGTTTTTAAACTCTTTTTCCGACCATATAATGAATGAAAAGATCGTCGGACCCTTGTCGTTTCAGGTTCGTTAATGGAAACAAAACGACGTGATATCGGTCGCTTTTTTACTTTTTCGGATCGATGTCGCTATTCACGAAAAGTACTCCTCGGTCGTGATGATCGGGCGGTTCTTTCGAGCATCGTTTTATACTTTTTCGGGCTCGAGAGACACAACTTTACGAAAAAAGACACCCCTGGAGTCTTCTTTTCGCTGTCTTTTCAAACTCTCTAAACATAAAAAGGCGTCGAGTTCTTCCGTTGTCAGACTCGTTAAAAACTTAATGACATCGGATTTCGTCGAAATGATGCTCTTCAAGCATATTCTATCCCCGTCAAGCTTGTCATCCAAAAATAACCTGGGTACTCGGCAGAAATGGTGGGGGAATAAAGGAATCATAATCGTCGTCATCGGCAGTATGTCGCTCTTGAACATGGCACTTTCTGCATTCGTGTCTGGTTGGGGACATCTCATCTCGTTTCACATTTGCCTCCATGGGTTTGGGTTATCCTATTTGACCATTCATCTGCTCATCGTCTTGTTATCATGACCCCTGATCATTTGACCTCAAATACTGCCAAATCCGTCATTGTGTCGCCGATATGTTCAAGAGAAGTTGGCCTCTGCAAGAATACTCAACCTCCCTCCGATATCTCGCACAAAACATCTTGTCTCTTTCCGTCTCGTGTTGATGATGTGGGAAACATTATGGCCCACCTTCGATCAAGATCACTTCCTGTCGACTTCAGCTCATTATCCAGGAAGGTGACCTAGAGACTCCCTTCGAGTACCTTGGGGCCTGCATGCCTCAATGGTAGGTTCTTCGTGTTCGACGCGAGGTTTTCATCATTGGCCTCTGATCGGATGATTCTACGGGTGTTCGACACTGGCTCATTTATTCACACGCCGTGGATTGTACCTATAGTACCTTGAGGACCATCATCATTATTGGTGGCGCCTCTCGCGTCTGTTAACAGTTTTCATCATTGACTGGTAATCAGACGATTTTCATGCATGTTCGACTTCGACTCCTATATTCACATGCTTGGACTTGTACTGTGTTCAGGTCGAGTTGGAGCGCAAGACACCAGATTGTGCATATTGAAATCCGAGTTGCATTTTGTGGATTATTGTAATCATTACATGAATCATTCATTGGATGGTTGCGACCATACCTGATTCCATTCATAGATCCTCATCGGATGGCTGCGTCCATGCCTGGGATCCAGTTTTATACTCTGTTACGGATGGCTGCGTCCATACCACGTATATATCATGTACTTGAGATATCAGTTGTACTTCTTTTCGCAGGTTCTCCGGTGGCAGTGTTTCAGTCACACATGTTCTTGTAAAGCACTTCACCCCTCTCTCTCTCGGGCCTACTGCTTTAGGGGGCATCTGTTACACAGTAATTTGTCACCGTTTGTCGCCATCCCTATTACCCCTCTCCCGCATCTTGGACGACCCATTCCGGGACTTGTGAGAAGTGACAAGACTTGAAACCACTTGCATTATTCACCTCTAAACATGAGCTTCATATGCCCTTAAGACATCTCCTGCTCATTGCCCTTAAAAACAACCCTTTTTGCATTAGCGCTAGTGCCCTGTGTTATGCCCGCGCCAATGGGGAAAATCCTATTGAAAGGGCGTGCCATTAGCGCCCCAGAGTCGCAATCGCGCCAACCATTTTCGGCAAAGTTTTGAACTAATCAAACCTCTGAAGGTTCTGTCCAACTCATTCACCAAATTGATTCCAAGTTGAGTGAGGATGGTTTGGCTTCGAATCTCCTTGGATGGAAACTAGTTTGCCACCACTCCATGGAAGTTTCCAAGTAATGAAGCCAAATCCATTATTGTGGGGGATTGACCTTATCTCTTCCTTTTCCTCTATAAAAGCTTGTCTCCATGGCTTGAGCAAGCTGGTTCTAGTTCTGATAGTTCTGACTCTGGTGGCAATAATTGTGCTGAAAGGAAGATATCAAAAGATTGGAGTTGCAAGAAGCCTTTTTTGTATCCATAAGGCTTTACCTAAGTAAGGAGACCTTGTCACTAAAGACAGAGAGAGCTTGTCCCGCACCCCTTCAAGCTTTTGCAAGACTTGTGTAGCTGAGCACCCAGCCAAAGGAGGACTTGACGTCGGGACGCTGGTTGTATTCTCCTTTGTTGAATTATTAATAAATAGATGACTATCAATATGGTTCCATTCTCGTTGTACTTGTAATGGTTGATGTTGAATTATATCCTTCCTGACTGACGTATAATTGCATATATTAGATTTCACGCTTGTGTTTGTGTTGTTCTCTTTGTGTGCAGGTGTCCATTCACGTAGATAGTGGAGGATCGTGACCGGTCAAGGCAAAGGAACGTGGGGGATGTCTCTTCTACAAACTAAAGCGTTGGATCTCAAGTAGGTCTTCATCACCTACCTTTTATTTGCAATTAGGAACTTGCGTGATAGCATTGTTTGATTGTTGCTAGACCCGTTCTAGGCTAGTAGGGATCGCCTCTATCCGTAGAGGGGATTTACCTCTCCAACAATTTGGCGACTCTGCTGGGGAGTTTTAGCTTGTTGTTTCATTTGTAAACTTAGACGGAGTCTGAAACACGACCAGATAGCCTTCGAAACACTATTGCTTTGCAGTAGTGAAGTAGATCAAAGCCGCTTCAGTCGATCTCCGGTTTGGTTTACGGAATGAACAATTTGGAGTTTGTCTTGCCTCTTTGGTTTTCTTTTGTTTGCTTGCTTAGATAAGCTTTTGGAATTGAATTTCTTGCTGCCCCTGTGCTTCTTGACTTGCTTTGAGATTGTGACCCAAGCCCTGGACTGCGTATTTTTCTTTTGAAATTGGCAAACTTTGTTAGCGCGGTTTTTGCCTTCACAGTCGCGCTAGTGGCCCTTGTTGCTAACTGACAACCCGTGCCAATCCCTGTTTAGCGCAAGTTGAAGCCTGACAGTCGCGCTAGGCCTTTTGGTTTTTTGGTCCACTTGTTTTGCTTGCTGTCTGAGCTTGGATTTGCATTTTTCCACCTCTTTTTCAGTTGCTGGAGTGTGTTTAAGCCATGTTTGACTGGTTCTCAACCTCTGTCCTTCGGGTGTTTGCCTCTTTCCATCGATTTCACACCTCAACCCTAAGGCATCTAGTGGCCGTGTGTTTCGAGCCTCCCGTGAGAGTTTTGGGTTCTTTGATCATTCGGTTAACCTTGTGATTGCTTTTCACACTTTCTTCAGTAATTGTTGAAGTGTTTTTGAGTGATTTCCAAACAACTTGCTCTTGTTTGCTTGGATTTCATTCTAGCTTTGTTTGAGCTTAGATCACATAGCTCGTACGAAGCCTTGTTTTCCTTTCGATTTGGAGAACTGTTTAGTGTCTTGGGATTTCATTGTGTCTTCATTGAGTGAATTTTCTTCTTTGCTCAGTGTTGTTATCTTTCAAAATTCATTCTAGTGCATCGTGCTTATAGAAAGGAAAATCAAATAGTCTCTTTTGCATTTAATAGTGAATGGAATAGAACTTTTCGTTATTTGCATTATTGAAAAGAAAAAGTTTTGTTTATTTGCCATTAGCTGCATTAGGGTGTTTGGTTGATTATGTTCATTTTGTTTGATTGAAACTCTTAACCTTCTCGTAGTTAGTATTCATTGAACGAAATGGCTTTCTTTCGCATGTAGATTGCATCTAGGAAATTGTGAAAGATCACATACGGTAGGGCCTTAAATTGAAACTTAACTAAATATCAACTTTAAAATGAACTAAATAAACTTAACAACACATTGGAACTTAACACTCACATTCTAGAGGTCTAGGCTAGAGACGTGCTCCGGCGTCGTTAAACCTAGTCACTTTTGTTCTCGCATTAAGGTTGGGTTATTCCTCCTTGTGTGATTCAACTGTGGTCTAGTACGGACTTGTGCTCCCACGTACCATCATGTATATATGGGGAGACTCCACTATGTTATCATCCTTGTTCCATAGGAAGCCATGTCTGCCGCCTTATAGCTCGTAACGCACCGAACACATCATTCAGGAAGATTGACTGCCGTACGGAAAGTCCTTGGCTTTCATATGATCGCTAAGGTGTATATGCAGTTTTACGGATTGTCTAGTAAACCCCTTGCCTAGTTTCTCCAGAGTAGTCACTTTTTGATCCTTTTTGGACTCCTTAAAAGAAAAGGCTCTATTGAGCACTTGTCACTTCAGCCTCGCTAAATATTCGAAGGTGACTAGAGTCATCTTTTGTCCTTTTCTCGACTCTTAAAACATGAAAAGGTCAAGTTGTGTCCTAGTGTCTTAAAAATTTATTCGACCATGATTACATTTACCTTGTTAGATCTTGTTTGCGCTAGTTTCGAGTAAGGTTTTTTGATCGTTAGCTTGAGTAGGGTTCTTTCTCGTTTAAATGGCAACTTTTCCAAAGTTCACTAACCTAGGCATCCCTTCTGATGGGAATCCTGGTCATTTCTCTCCTTTAGGAAATGTTGGTGCTCCTTACATGGCAACGTTGTCCCTTCCTGGGTTAACTGTTGGGTTGCCTGTTT
>APFE030226755.1:0-13311 GCA_000404065.3 Pinus taeda | reverse complement strand
ACAAAATATTCGCCCACTAAAAATTTAAAACCCCTTAATTTCGCCAAAGGGCAAACATTCGCCCCTAAAATTTTCTATTGATTCCAATATGGTTTTTCCTTCCTCATCAAGTTCTAGAAATATTGTTTGAAATGGGATCTTCTCACCTATAACCTTCTTTAAGCATGAAACATGGAAAATTGGGTGCACTTAGGAAGATGCAGGAAGCTCCAATTTGTATTCGATAGTACAAATGTTTTGTAACACCTTGTATGGACCATAATACTTTGGTGATAATTTATTATGCTTCTTAGCTTGCTCGAGGGACATTTGTTCGTATGGTTGTAGCCATAGAAATACCTAGTCACCTACATGAAAACTTCTTTCGTTGCAATGTTGTTATGCTTGTTGTTTCATTCTTTTCTGCACCAAAGTGAGGTTATCCTTTAAGAATTTGAGAACTTGTTGTTGATGCTTCATGTCATCTTCCATTGCTTGAACCATGTAATTTTCTTTTAAAGATGATGTAATGGACGGTGGATGATATCCATAAAGTTCCATAAATGGGATCATTTTTGCTGCAGTATGGAAGGAAGTGTTATACCACCATTTAGTTACTAAGAGGCAACCACTTGACCCATTGTTCCTGTTTATCATATACAAAGCAATGAAGATATTCTTCCAAATATTTTTTCACTATCTCAGTTTGCCCATCATACTGAGGATGATAAAATGAGATATGAGCTAATTGAGTGCACAAATATTCCACTTCTTGTACTCCAAAGAAACATTTGGATATTTTTGCAGATAATTGTTCCTCCTTTAATAGTTTGAGCACCCTGCCAGCATGTTGAACATGATCCTTCCAAGACTTGTTGTAGATTAGTATATCATCAAAAACTACTAACACAAATTTTCTAAGGAAGGGTTTGAAAATGGAATTCATAAAACCTTTAAATATAGAAGGTACATTGGTAAGGCCAAAAGGCATGACCAAAAACTCATAATGGCCCTCATGAGTTCTAAATATTGTTTTTGGAATGTATTTAGTCTTCATTCTAATTTGATGATATCCTAAATGAAGATCCAACTTGACGAAGTAAATTTCTCCATGTAATTCATCCAATAATTCATCAATGACAAGAATGGGAAATTTATCTTTAATAGTAAGCTTGTTGAGATTCCTATAATCTGGATACATGTGCCATGATCCATCCTTCTTTTGTACCAATACTACTAGAGTAGAGAAATAAATTTGACTAGGTTGAATTATACCAACCTCTAACATTTCTACAACGATACGTTCAATTTCACTCTTTTGGGCATATGGATATCTGTAAGGGCTGATGTTTGGGGGAACACTTCCTAGAATCAAATGAATAGCATGATCATGATCACGAATATGTGGGAGGAATTTGGGAGTCTCAAATACTTCGGAATGATTGTCCAAATTTTTTTGGATATCTGGAGAAATAGATGATTTCAATGTGGGAACCTCTAGTGAACATAATTATGAAATTACGCCCCATTTTTCTTTATTTAGAATCTTTGTCATGCTGTTAGAGATGATTATATTTCCCGGTTTCCCTATGATACCCCTTAATTCAACTGCATTTCCTTCCCAAAAAAAATTCAAGAAAAGTTCTTGAAAATTAAAAGCCATCATACCCAATGATTGTAACCATTGAACTCCTAGTACAACATCTGCACCACCCATTGGAACAAAAAGCATTGGACTATTCAAGACATATTCTCCCATGGATAGCTTGATATTATGGCACTTTCTAGAGAAATTTATGGTTCCGCCATTTGCAACCATTACTTGACACTCTGGTGCTCGATATAGGAAGCAATTCAATTCCTTGGCTATCTTACAATGAATTAAATTATGGGTACTACCGGAATCAATTAACACTATTACCTTTTTCTTCTTGATATTCCCTTCTATATTGAGAGTTTGAGGAGTGGTAATTCCTGTCAATGCATTACAAGATATGGTCATATTCATTTCTTCTCTCTTTAGGATTGGTTCTTGGTGTATATCCTCTTTTTTTGACGTTTCTTGTTCCTTTTCTTTCTCCTCTTCCCAATCTATGTAAATTAATTTCTTCTCAGCACACTTATGACCTTTAGTGTATTTTCTATCACAATTGTAACAAATCCCTTTTGCTCTTTTTTCTTCCAATTGTTGTGGTGTCAACCTTGCAGGTGGTGAAAGGCGAGGAGCAACAACACTTCCATCTTTATAGTTGTGAGTGGTAGGCTTCCTTGTTGCCATAATTTTGCTTTCCATTTTTCTTGTCAATGTGAATGGATTCTCTGATGAATGAGGTTCCCAAAGGTGAACCTCATGTTGGATGTTATCCTTTAAATTCCCTATGAACGCATCAATCCTACACTCCTCAATGTGCTCCATCATTGAACCCTTTTGTTTAAGATCTATCAGTTGGCTAAAAAAGGTGTTTCTTTTTGTATCCTCATAATGTGATATCATTTCTTCTGTAAAAATTTCCCAAGTGAAAATTTGTTTACGAGAGCAAAGCCATCAATACCATACAAACTAATTTGGTTCCAAATATAAAGTTGCAATGTGTACCTTTTGTGTTTTGCACATTATGGAGATTGAAATATTGCTCCATCTGTAGTATCCATGTTACAATATCCTTGCCATCAAACTTCCTCATATCAATCTTGGGAACATGGTGGGTCTTCAATCCAATGTTATATTCTATGAAATCATGATTAACATTTCTTTTGTTTTCATCATGAGTTTCCTTTACTACCCTTTCACCATTAGTAAGCATTTCTTGTAGCAACTTTGTCAAAATCTGTCTTCAAATATTTCATGTTGCCTTTAAGTTTTTCTTCTATACCATCTATATTAGCTTCAACGTCTTTTGTTAAACCATCCATCTTAGCTTCTGTTACTTTTTGTGAGAGTGAATGTTGTTGCACTTGGTATCGTAATTTTGATATATCATGTTGCATTTCTTCCTCTTCTTCACAAGTCATGCTAGATCTTTCAGGTTGCTTACTAGGTGTTTCAATTTTCTTTATTCGAGGCATCAATTAATGATAATAATGCTTCACTATGCCCTTTGAATTCCTTCAAACTAATTTTTCAGCCAACTTATGCAAAATTAAAAAAAAAACTACACACCTTTTTTCACTTTATAGGAGATCGATGTTGAATCTATTGTATCTCTATAATTTCAGATCTCCAAGGTCTGAAATTGCATCCTATGGTAGCTCTTTGAGTCCTCTTTCCAACCTCGTAAGTCTGATCAAGGTTGGATTCTCCAAGGAAGAGTTATGCCAAATGTCTAGCGATGTCCTGATTATAGACGGGTTCAGTAAATCGAACTTGTACGAGGTGTCACGTGTCATTGTTTTAACATTAGGACCTGAAGCTAACACAAAGAAAACTACAAGCCATCCTATTTTTGTAAATATTTATGAAATTTCAATCTGATGCTCAGAGTGAACGTTATGACGATTTTCCCCAACTCATCTATTTGGGATGTAATTCGGGAGCCTGCAAAAACCCTAAATGTCTTGGACCATATCTCCAAACATATAGCGAAACAAGATCTAAAATTCGGGCCCGAGCTTCATCAAGATTTCGATTTAAATGGGTTTTACTTTCAGGGTCTGAAGCTTCGCATAAAATTCATTATAATGAACATTCCATGATGACCTATTTGTGATGGAATTATGGAGCTTGCAAAAACCCTAAATTGCTTAGATCATATTTCTGAAACTATAACAAGACAAGATCTAAAATTTAGACCCAAGGTTCAGAACGATTTCGGCTCAAATGGGTTTCTTTTAGCTTCTGAAACTTCATAGAGAAACATTATAGTGAAAATTCCACGATGACCTATTTGGAGCAGCAAAACCCTGGAATCCAAAGCTCTGATACCAAATGTTATGAAACCATCTCACAAAAAGATAGAAAAGATAGATCAATGACTTAAAAATTAGCTTCTTCAAGGGGGAAACATCTTTTACATTACACAAATGAAAATTTCTTGGATGATACAAATGACAAGACCTCCTTTCTATATATAAGAGTGTAAGGGGTCCCAATACAATCAGAGCCTACATAACAATAATATTGTAGGGGCTCAACAATAACAATAGTAGGCTTCTATGGGGCATAATAATAATAGCATGGGGACTATATGGGCACAATAATACAATAAGGGGGTTGCACTAATAACAATAAGGGGTTACACTAGTAGTATATGGACCTAACACATGATAGGTGAACTTGTGGGAGACATAACTTTTGCATTCGAGCTCCAATTGACATGACTCTTGCACCATAAAGGTGTTTTATTGTGAAATAACATCATAAGGTCCACAGTTAAGAAGAAATATTTTAACGTCAGAAAATGTTATTTAAGGCCTCAAATTGGCTTTGGAAGGTTTGAGAGGTTGATTTTCCAAATTATATACCACCAATAAAATTGCTACTGCACCCTTATTCCTCCACTTTTTCTACTTTAAAAACATTAGGACATATGAAAAAAATATAATAATAAAATTCATATCAATAATGAAAAATACCCAAAAACTTATTTCCAAAAGAAACTTACTAATGGAAATGTGTGGATAATTCTTTTATAGGAATGTCTATGTAAATTAATGTTTTCATCTCATATCCTTAAATGTCTTTAAATGTCTTTCATTATAGTCTCTTAGAAAATAAACCAATATCAAAAGCATTATAATACTAGATAAAAACATTGTATATACTAGATAAAATCATTATATGTTTTTATCTATACTAGATAAAAGCATTATAATCAAATTAAAATTTAAAATATGTTTGAAACCTGCTTATACAATTTTTAATTAATTAATATATTTTTAACATCATATACTCTTTCAAAATAATATAAATTAAAATATTATTTTAAAGTAACTTTTTAATACAATTTTTTTAGAACTTAAATAATAATTAAAAAAATTATAAATAAGTTAATTTTAGTGATAAAACTATGAATATTAATGTAGATTCGTCTTAATTAAATATTTATTAAACATGGATATGGATAAAATATTAGGTGTAAATTTCTTTTTGAATGTAAAACTAGAGGAAAGGTTTGCACCTAGAGAGATTTGATCCTTCTGGGTGCTCTAGAGTTAAGATGGGTCTCAGTTGGTTAAGTTGAACCTATATTGGTTTTGAACAACACAAGAATCAAATGTTTTAACTGTAAAATTTTTATCATATACAAAATTATTTTGTTTTTAATATTTTTTAAAATCTCATCTTTCTCCTTTGTATTAAATTAATATTTTTTTAAATATTACATACAAATCTCTATAATTAAAAAAGAACTTATTAATGGAATAAGAGAATTCTCTCTATATATGTGTGTGTGTTATATTAAAATCATTTACTCAATATGTGTTACACAGTAATTTGTCACCGTTTGTCACCATCCTTGTTACCCCTCTCCCGCATCTTGGAGGACCCATTCCGGGACTTGTGAGAAGTGACAAGACTTGAAACCAGTTGCCTTATTCACCTCTAAATATGAGCTTCATATGCCCTTAAGACATCTCCTGCTCATTGCCCTTAAAAATAGCCCTTTTTGCATTAGTGCTGGTGCCCTGTGTTACGCCCGCGCCAATGGGGAAAATCCTAATGAAAGGGCACGCCATTAGTGCTCTGTCCCAGAGTCGCAATCGCGCCAACCATTTTGGGCAAAGATTTGAACTACTCAAACCTCCGAAGATTATTTCCAACTCATTCACCAAACTGATTCCAAGTTGAGTGAGGATGGTTTGGCTTCGAATCTCCTTGGGTGGAAAGTAGTTTTCCACCATTCCATGGAAGTTTCCAAGAGATGAAGCCAAATCCATTATTGTGGGGGATTGACCTTTTCTCTTCCTTTTCCTCTATAAAAGCTTGTTCCTATGGCTTGAGCAAGGGATTTCAAGTTCTAGTTCTGATAGGTCTGACTCTTGTGGCAATACTTGTGCTGAAAGGAAGATATCAAAAGGTTGGAGTTGTAAGAAGCCTTCTTTGTATCCATAAGGGTTTACCTAAGTAAGGAGACTTTGTCACTAAAGAGAGAGAGAGCTTGTCCCTCACACCTTCAAGCTTTTGCAAGACTCGTGTAGCTGAGCACCCAGCCAAAGGAGGACTTGACGTCAAGACACTGGTTGTATTCTCCTTTGTTGAATATTAATAATAGATGACTATCATTATGGTTCCATTCTCGTTGTACTTGTAATGGTTGATGTTGAATTATATCCTTCCTGACTGATGTATAATTGCATTTATTAGGATTTCACGTTGTGTTTGTGTTGTTCTTTGTGTTGAAGGTTCCCTTCAGTGGATGGGAGGATCGTGACCAAGCCAAGAGCAAAAGGAACGTGGGTGAGTCTCTTCTACAAACTAAGGTTTGGATCTCAAGTAAGTCTTCTCACCTACTTTTATTTGCAATTAGGAACTTGTGTTTAGCATGCTTTGATGGTTCTAGACCCGTTCTGGGCTAGTAGGGATCGCCTCTATCCGTAGAGGGGATTTACCTCTCCAACAATTTGGCGACTCCACTGGGGAGTTTAGCTTGTTGTTTGATTTGTAAACTTAGACAGAGTCTAAAACATGGCTAGATAGCCTTCGAAACACTATTTCTTTGCAGTAGTGAAGTAGATCAAAGCCAAATCAATCGATCTCCTGTTTGGTTTACGAACTAAACAATTTGGAGTTTGTCTTGCCTCTTTGGTTTTCTTTTGTTTGCTTGCTTAGATAAGCCTTTGGAATTGAGTTTCTTGCTGCCCCTGTGCTTTTTGACTTGCTTTAAGCTTGTGACCCAAGCCCTGGACTGCGTATTTTTCTTTTGAAATTAGCAAACTTTATTATCGCGCTTTTTGCCTTCACAGTCGTGCTCGTGGCCCTTGTTGCTAACTGACAACCCGCGCCAATCCCTGTTTAGCGCGAGTTGCTGCCTGACAGTCACGCCAGGCCATTTAGTTTTTGGCCCACTTGTTTTGCTTGCTATCTGAGCTTGGATTTGCATTTTGCCACCTCTTTCTCAGTTGCTGGAGTGTGTTTAAGCCCTGTTTGACTGGTTTGCGACCTTTGTCCTCCGGGTGTTTGCCTCTTTCCATCGATTTCACACCTCAACCCTAGGGCATCTAGTGGCCGTGTGTATCGAGCCTCCCGTGGGAGTTTTGGGTTCTTTGATCATCCGGTTAACCTTGTGATTGCTTTTCACATTTTCTTCAGTGATTGTTGAAGTGTTTTTGAGTGATTTCCGAACAACTTTCTCTTGTTTGCTTGGATTTCATTCTAGCTTTGTTTGAGCTTAGATCACATAGCTCGTATGAAGCCTTGTTTTCCTTTTGATTTGGAGAACTTTTTTTTAGTGTCTTGGGATTTCATTATGCCTTCATTGAGTGAATTTTCTTCTTTGCTCAGTGTTGTTATCTTTCAAAATTCATTCTAAGTGCATTGTGCTTATAAAAAGGAAAATCAAATAGTCTCTTTTGCGTTTAATAGTGAATGGAATAGAACTTTTCGTTATTTGCATTATTGAAAAGAAAAAGTTTTGTTTATTTGCCATTAGCTGCATTAGGGGGTTTGGTTGATTGCGTTCATTTTGTTTGATTGAAACTCTTAACCTTCTCGTAGTTAGTATTCATCGAACGAAATGGCTTTCTTTCGCATGTAGCTTGCATCTAGGGAATTGTGAAAGATCACATACGGTAAGGCCTTAAACTGAAACTTAACTAAAGATCAACCATAAAATAAACCGAATCAACTTAAAAACGCATTGGAACATAACACAAACATTCTAGAGGTCTAGGCTAGAGACGTGCTCCGGCGTCGTTAAACCTAGTCAACTTTGTTCTCACATTAAGGTTGGGTGATTCCTCCTGGTGTGGTTCGATTGTGGTCTAGTACGGACTTCGGCTCCCACGTACCGTCGCGTATATATGGGGAGACTCCACTAGGTTTGCATCTTTGATCCATAGGAAGCCGTGTCTGCCGCCTCACAAGCCGTAACGCACCGAACACAGCATTCGGGAAGATTGACTGCAGTACGGAAAGTCCTTGGTTTTCATACGATTTCCAAGGTGTATAAGCAGTTTTACGGATTGTCTGGTAAACCCCTTGCCTAGTTTCTCCAGAGCAGTCACTTTTTGATCCTTTTCGGACTCTGTAAAAGAAAAGGCTCTATAGAGCATTTGTCACTTCGGGCTCTTAAAACATTCGAAGGCGACTAGAGTCATATTTTGTCCTTTTCTTGACTCTTAAAACATGAAAAGGTCAAGTTGTGTCCTAATGTCATAAAAATTTATTCGACCACGATAACATTTACCTTGGTAGATCTTGTTTGCGTTTAGTTTTGAGTAGGGTCTCTTATCGTTAGTTTGCTTAGGGTCTTTGTTTGATCATCCTGGCAGATCCATCGACTCCATCTCCTGTCCCAAGTGACCAAGGGTCTCCATCTTCTGTTGCCCCTGAGACACCGGTTTGTGACGCTCTTCCTATTGTTCCGAGTATCCAATCGTTGAACTCTCGAGCTCCAGAGGACGAGCTTTACGACTTGTTTTGGAACCCTGTTTGGGAACCCTCTGAAGAGGACTTTCCCACCGCTCCTGTTGGTGTTGCGTCTCCGATGGCTTCTTCCGATATGGAGGATACATCTCCTGTGTCGAGTGGGACACCCGTTATGTCGAGTTTTGATACTCCCATTTCGGCTACATCCGCAATCATCTCTACGCCCTACACCGTTACACCTCTCGGTATCACGGTGTCGGCGCGCTATAGATCTTTGAGGGATGTTATGAACTCCGCGGCTTCCTCTTCTATGTGGGATCAAAACATCGTCCCTACCACAGGACCGTTTGTTTCCCAAGTTCACCATACTGCTATTACAGCAGTCCCAACCAATCCGACCGTCTGTGTCGCGTCGTCAACTCCAGTTGTTAGTGTCATTACAGCGTCTTCCGTTGTCACTTCTGCTGCCGGCCCATCTCGAGGTCCAACAGAAAGTGGTAAATCGACACATACTGCTAGAGTTGTGTACCCCGCAAGTGGTGCCCCTCCTCCTTCCAATCCTATGATGGCAGAGGAGGCATATTCTCAGTACTTGCATAATGTCCAGAACCTAGGTGGGCAAGGCCCTTATTATGATCCTGAGAATCATTATTTGTACACCTCCTTGCCTGAAGAGCCGTATGTTGAGGCTTCCGTTCCATTGAGCATGGCTTGGGGTGCTACTGGATATGGCAGTGGCCAGTACCATCAGGGTCAAGGACAACCATCTCAAGGACCACCCTACCAGGGTCAACAGCCTTACTCGCAGCCTAATCATGGGCAGCAGTATTATGGCCAGAATTACCCAGATCAACAAGGAGGCCCGCAAGGACAACCCTATCAGGGACAACCTTTAGCCTCTAGTGGTCTGTCTTTCACATATCTTGGGAAACCTTCTGGAAACCCAGGACAACCCAATGCTCAGCAAGGATAACGCAGGACCCAACAGGGCTACCCTTCGGGGCAACCTTATGGGAACCAGGGACAACCTTATGGTCAGCAAGGTCAACCCAGAAACCAGCAAGGCAACCCTTCTGGGCAAGGGGGCCAGCCTTACGCACAGCAAGGCCAGCCTACCGCTCAGCAACCATCTGGTCTACAAGGACAATCCTCGGTTGCGCAAGGGTAGCCCCTCGCTCAGCAAGCTCGACCTTCTGGGCGAACAGGGCCGTCTCAGATCCGACCAGGACAACCTTCCGGCCAGATGGCCCAGCATGCAGGCAGGTACCAATCCCGGCCTCCTTATTCAGGTGGGTATCAATCCCAGCATCCTTATTCAGGTGGGTATCAATCCCAGCCTCCTTATTCAGGAGGGTATCAATCCCAGCCTCCTTATTCAGGTGGGTATCAATCCCAGCCTCCTTATTCAGGTGGTTATCAATCCCAGCCTCCTTATTCGGGTGGGTACCAATCCCAACCCCCGTATTCAGGTGGGTATCAATCCCAATCTGGTCATCAAATGCCGCCTGGTTCCCAGGCTCAGTATGGGTACCAGCAACCCTAGCGGCAAAATCAATATACCACGCATCAAAATTACCAGCAGCTGCAGGGTAACCCTTATCAAAATTATCAACAACCTGCTGGCCAGTATGGTAACCAATGGGGCGCGGGGGGGCAGAACCAGTATCAACAACCTGGTTCTGGAAACAACCCTTACGGACAAAATCCTTCTGGACAAGGCCCTTTTGGACCTGGTCCATCGGGACAAGGCCAGTGCGGGCAAACAGGAACTCGATGGAATTCTGGCTCTACCTCATATCCGGGACAAATGACCTTTAACCCGCAGCTACCATTTCTAGCGACGTTGGAACTGCCCGATGTGTCGAAGTTAACAAATGATCCCATTTTACATAATCCACAGTGGCCACCAATTCCAACTAAGATACCTAGTGACCGTCCCAAATTCGACAGAAAAGCCGGAGAGGACCCTCAAGCTCATGTGATGACATATCACTTATGGTGTTCGTCTAATTCATGGCTCGATGACTCGATTCGACTTCGCCTCTTTCAGAGGACTCTCACAGGTTCTGCTGCTAAATGGTATATCGAATTGACCCACACGTCATTTCAAGATTTTAACTCATTCGCCATGGCATTCCTTACTCACTTTCAGTTACCCATTCGGTACGAGACAGGGACTCACCTCCTTATGTCTCTTAAGCAGGATACAACTACGCATATCTCCGATCATATACATGAATGGAGAAGGCGTCGCAGGTTGATCAGGTTTTGGATTCCTGATCAACTCCTCACCGACTGGTTCACGACTTCCTTTGTCCCTAAGATTGCACGGGACATTGCTATGGGAGCCTATGTAACTGAAGAGCAAGCAATCGCGCGTGCTCAGTACCTGGACTTAGTTTACTCTCAGTCTGGTACCTTGTATGAGTATTTGCCGGACGCCCCAAGGCCCGGTACATCCAAGGCTCCGCCCAAGCCATCTGTCGATGGAGTCATTGGCTCTGTGAACCCGGCCTCTAAAAAATCATCGTCGAACCCTAGGAAGCAAAATTCAAGTGCATCCAACGAAAACACTTCTCAGCGTGGTTTAAATTCTGGTAACACTTTCGAGGTCAACGTCGTCCAGTCCACCACGGCGGACAAGGCCTCGAAAGGAAAGAAAAAGGAAAAGGTGAAAGGGAAAAATAAATCCGAGCAACCTAAACATGAATCCTCTAAACCTCTAGCCGAGGAAGGAGCTAAGCGCAAACACAAGTATCCCTGCCTCATTTGTGAGGATGATCACTACACTAAGGACTGCCCCAGGTGGTCCGAAGTTAGTCGTTTATTGAAGGGTGCTCCTGGGGTCCCTGTAGTGTTGGAATTAATGCTTACATTCCTTATTTGAGAGATTGGTTTGTGATGGTTGAGAAATTCTCTCAACCACTCTATCTAAATCAGGAATAAGTTGGATCTCAAAAACTCTATTTAATAGAGTGATCCCAATGTAATCTGTGTGTGGGTGTGTTTTGCACATACACCATTTGTGCATAATTTATAATTAAGTTTATGTGATTGTGTTATTTCAGGTCTTTTTATCATGTAGTTCTTAAAGAACCCTTTCCCTCTTAGCAAACTCAAATGGTGGCTGATCCGTCTTCTTCTCCCTTCGGTTCCCAGGTCTTCATGGCTGGATCTATCCCCGTTCATGTAACGACTCGAGCAAAGGAGTATCCGTCGTCCGCCGGGAAGGAGCCAGAGGTTCCCTCAAGTGCTCCTTCGTCCAGCTCTGGTCCCCTCCATATCAAGAGACTGAGTACTGAGACGACAATCCGACCCCCTCCTAAAGGGGTACTCAGAAGATCTTCTTATAATTTGAATGCTCGTGCTGCCCAGCACTCTAGCATCGTAGAGGACTTAAGGCAGGCTCCGTCGGCTATGTCCGCCTTAGAGGTTCTTCAGAGCTTCCCCCCCCAGAGGAAGTCCCTGCTATCGGCCATCAGTGGCATTGACCCTGCGGACTCAGATCTGATTACCTTCGACCTCGAGAGCCATGTTCCTCGACTGCCTCATCAAATCGCTTTTCTCATTCAAGTCGTCATCAATTCCAAAACGATTCATCGTACAGTTATTGATGAAGGAGCATCAACCTGCATTATGTCTATTACTTGTTGGAAAGCGATCGGGTCCCCGTCTCTGAGCTAGTATCCAACAACCTTGGAAGCAATCGATGGGAGAGAATCCCGTCCTTATGGTATTCTTCAACAATTACCAATCACCTTAGAAGGGAAAACTGTGGAAGTAGAAGTTGAGGTTGTTGACGCAAATCTCACATGTAACCTCTTTCTGGGCCGGAGTTGGATGTATGCCATGCATGCTGTGGCTTCATCCCTCTTTCGTGTCATTCGTTTCCCTCATCAGGGGAAAATTGTCACGGTTGACCAGCTTTCTTTCTTCGCTTCCTCTTCTGAGGGGAATGTACCATTCGTTGAGCATACTGTCGTTCCTTTTGAGAGTGTGGGAGATGGGCTTTTCAAAGACCCTACCATCATGGGTGTGTTCTCCCTCCCACCTCCGAGCCTTGCTTCACTTGCTTTGGTTTCGGCTTGCTCTAATCCTTCATTGCACTCTATTGCGACCCTCGGTCCCTCTGTCAAAGGGGGCACCAATCCTCTCGCTTGTAAACCTCGCTCGGTCAGGGGGCATGGGCAGATCATCAGTGCCGTTGATCATTTTATACAACAGGCCGAGCGATGCCTACATTATCTAGGCCGGTTATGCATCAGTGCGATAAGGCGAAGCCCTGAAAAGGGCTTGACTTGAATCAAGTATCATGCGAGCTCTTTTTTGTACATACGTATGCTTTGAGTGTGTTGTCTGTGTGCGTCTTTATTTAGTTTTTATCTCAGTGTGTCGGTGTGATTGCCGCTTATTGTGTCTTTTGCTTCTTGAACAGATGTCTGGATCACCTTACGTTGGTTTCGTCGATGGTGCTTCCCGCAGTACTCACAATCTGTCATCTACGGCATGGGTGATCTACGATCCTCTTGGTGAGTTAGTAGGGGTGTGTCTGGGTTGTACAACGAAAAATGTGGTTGAACATAGTATTGTAATTGAATTATTAGCCGAGGCGATTAACCTTGGAATCCGCTCATTGGTTGTAAACTTAGACTCACAACTTGTAGTCCACCAGCTCAACAGACGATATTCCGTCAGAGATCATCGCATTTTAAGGTTGTATTTACGTGTTAAGTTATTGGAAAGAGATTTTCATTACATTACTTATCATCACATTCCAGAAGACTAATGCAGTAACCGATGCATTA
>APFE030226752.1:7289-21838 GCA_000404065.3 Pinus taeda | reverse complement strand
ACAGGATGTCAGTTTTCTGGCATCATTTTTGGTATCAAAGCTAGACCAATGCTCTGTGGAGTTTGGTTGAAGGGCTGAATATTATTCTTAGCAAGTAGCCGTGACAAAGAAGCGAATGAAGCAACTTCAGCAAAGAAACTATAAGGGAAAAGTCTTGGGATGATTAGAAGAACATTGGAGATACCTGTCAGAATTCTTAATTAGAGGGAATTTGATATTCTTTCAGAATTCTTGAAATCTGGGAATTACTACAAGATATTGTAGATCTCGTAAGAAGATTTATTTTGTAATTTTACAGAGATTTGTTTGGATGTTTGAATAACAACAAGAGAGTGAAATTTTCCTTTCAGGAAAATGAGATTTCCATGTAAGTTGATTGAATGATTGGTTTGATTTAAAAGGTAAATTGAAGCAAAAGATTTTGAATTTAAAGTCAAATAGAAGAGTGGATTGCTATGACTGAAATCATTTAAATGATTTGAAGAATTTTAATGATTACAGATTGCGTAAAGTATTGTTGAAAACAATGATATTGATGGTTGAAAGAACAGAGATTTGGTTTGATAGATCTCAAAGAAGAACCACTACAAGGGATGAATTTTGGAATTTGTAGAAGCAAGACAGGATTTTCTTACAACAGATTATCAAAAGGAATTTGTAGTGTGTCATGAATTTGTAAATATAGATGAATTTCAAATTGAATCTTAATTGTAAGATGAAGAATAGTTGTTGACTGTATGGAGTCTTTTGAATGAGGAAGTTTAAATGAAATAGTGAACAGATGAATCATTTGGCAAAGATTTAACTGATCGAATGGGAATTAGTTTTAAGACATCTTTGAAGGAAAATTGGCAGGTTTGAAAGGTACTTTGATGTATCTTGAGATAATATTGTACAAGTCAATGGAAGCAACAAAATTTTTGGAAGGTAGAATGAATTGTATCATCATCATAACACATGAGCTATGTTAAAGAAGATGAAGCAAGAAGAACTCTTAGATGAGTAAAAGTGACAGTACCCAACAGTAAATGAAATTACTGAATGAAAGAAGGAAGTGAGCAATTAAAGATGCAAGAGCCTAGAACAAGGAGTGTTCAAGAGAAGCTGAGAACAACTTCCAACTGCGGTTGGGTAGAAGTTGTTGAGGCAGCTCCACAATTGTGATTGCGGGTAGAGTTGTCTTAAAGATAACAATTCTAGCAAGAGGAGTGCTGGGTAGAATTGCTAGTCAGTGAAAGGTTCAAGGAAAGAACTCAGAAAAGTTTGGTGAGGCATGAAGGAGACTTGTTACAGATGAAAGAAAGGGCTAGTTGCATGTCACCAATGTACATGGAAAGTTCACCAAAGGAAGAAATGGAATTGACTATTGATAGTCATAACAGGGGTACAGAGGAAAGTCATAGACAGAGAAAAAAGAGTGCCAAAGTAGTTGGAATCAAAAGAATGAGTAAAGAAGAAATGGACATAGAGTTGGTTGAGATGAAGGCAGAACTCAGTCACTTGAAGAAGTTGGTACAGAAAGGAATCAGAGAAGAATGGAAACAAGGATTTTATGTGGGGAAAAGAGTTAAGTGGCTTGTCAGAGAATTGTTTGTGAAAAATTAATGCTTCGAAAAGTTGAGGATGAAGGAGCATAATACATTTGTGAACCAAAGAAAGGATCTCTCCATGGGGAAGCAGACAGTGATGATAGTGATGAAGAGATGATCTATACAGATCAACATGAGAGAAAGGTGCTAGTAGCATCTTCACAAGCAAGAGAATCTCATAATTTTGGGATTAATTATTTGTGTGAATGTTAAGTTGTAGGTATGCAGCCAAATGAAATTGACTCTGTGAAAGAGGCAAAGACAAGAAAAACATAAAAGGAGATGTAGGAAGACTTTCATGACTTCAGTTTGTGGAGAAAAGGTATGAGTAAGTGGTTGTGTCTTCTCTTAATGAAAACTTATTGGATTATGTTAGAAGGAATATTAACATGGACAAAAAACCAATGGAAAATGGACAGAGGAAGAGAAGCTAATGCATTGCAGGGTTGTGAAGTGAAGAGAAGCAAAGCTGACACAGAGAACTCAGCTAAAGAAGTTAAGTCAAGGAAATCTTTGAAAGATAAAAGTCTTATCATAGAAGAGAAGGAGACATTGTTGTCTTATTTGGATAAATTGAGTGCTAGAGAAAATTGTGAAGGATAGGGGGATGTTATGCAGACTTATGATGAAATTGTTAAGCAAAGTCAAGAAGCTGTAGTCCCATAAGTTTTCTTTGATGAAAAGGAAATCAGAGATGTTGAGGAAGAATTTCTCAATAACTTAGTGAACTATCCGAATAGTTCAAAGGAGCATCAAGGTCTGGTCAATGAGAGTTCAGATGAAGAGCCTTGTATTTTTGAAACTGACATGATGTATATATTTTCAGGTTTGACAGGTGATGAACAACAATTGGACAATGTGCTTATGCATGTTGATGAAGAAGTGAAACTGTTTGAGGAAATAGTTGAAATAGAAGGATATTTTGAGCATGTATTTAATACTTTTGAGAATGATGGTATTGACAGGGAAATTGTAATGATTAAGGAAGCTGAAGACAAACAAATGAAAACTTGTGATGATAACCAGAATGAAGTATCTTCAGTAGAAGATCCAAACTGTGTGGAAAATGTGAAGGAATGTAGGATGATGTTGACAAATACAGAAGTTCAGAAATTTTGTGATTTCAAAGTGGATTATTTTTATGAATCTGTAAACCATGAAGAAGCTTTAGAAAACCAAAATTTTGTTTCTGTTGCAGGTGAAGATGAAACAATATTAATTAGTTGTACAAAAGGTGAAAGGATACTTCACAATGATATATTTCAGGAGAATTTAGTTCTTAAATTGTTGAATGACATTTTTGTGTCAAAACAGGGAATTTTCTGTAATGAACAGGAAAGTGCTCAAATGAAGTTTATTGATAGTTTTATAAATTTTGCAGAGGATCAGTATAAGGACTTGATGGCAGAGTTATATGTGGAGACAAAAATCCGTAGTAACTTTAAATATGATAATTATGGCAGAAGTTCAGTTTTATATAGGGAAGAGGAGTCATATGCAAATGATATGCTTATTGGAGACGAGGGAAGCTTCAAATCACTGGAAAAGTTATTAGATGAACCTGATAAGATAAAGGGGAAGATTATCTTTAATGATAATGAAAAGGAAGCTGTAGATTACAAGCAACAATTTGTAAATGACAGAGGTGAAGAAGAATTAGACAAAAATTTCATAATTTCTATGGTAAGGGAGAATGTACAACAGACAGATGTCAGTGGAGTTCAACTAAGAACAAATTGTAAAGAGGAAGTTGAGAAAGTGTGCAAGATGAAGTCAGTTAAGAAGAGAGACAACAAGGAAGAGAAATTAACAAAAGAAATTTGTATCAACAAGGAAAGTGGACAACAACAACATAAAATTTGGAATCCTAGAAGAACAGAAGTGACAGTGGCAAAAGAAATGAATCAACAACATGATGGAAGTGATGACCAGTTACAAAGTAAAGTTTGGGATACTGGATGATCAGTAGAAGAAACACATGACCAGGAGGTCATGAAAACTTTGAACTTTGGGAGTCCGATGTAGGAGCATTTAGACCTAGTCAGCAATGTGATGGTATGGTCACATGTTGTGGCTAACAAAGGGTTGGAAGACAAGAGATTAATTAATTTTATTAATTTAAATGTATGAGAGTGTTTTATTTGTTGTCAAAATCTGAGCAGAAAAGGGTATAAGTGGTTGATTGATCCTCCCTGCGTGGAGATCAGGCCAAGCAGTTAGATTATCTGGTTTGAATAGGATATGAGGGATGTGAAAGCTTAAATTAGCGTTTGTTTGAGAAAAGAGTGGAGTGAAGAGATTCTTTAGGGAAGAATGAGAAATTTCTGGATCTAAACTAAATGGGTTCATGAATCCGCATTTTGTATAAATTGTAATCTTTTGTAATAAGTGAGGGGTTAGATTCAGATGGAAAGATAGGATGGATGAGCGAGGGGAGAACTGAAACAATCTAGTGTGACTATTTATTCTATAAATATTTATCAATATGAATACAATGTGGATTGTGTTTTTCTTTATGTAATTCAGTGTTGAGTGTGTTAGAGTAGGCAGAGTGTGTTACACAGAGGCTATATAGGGTAGAGAGAGCTAAGTAGAAGAGAGAATAGATCAAAGCACGAGATGTTCTGTACATTATGTAAAGACTGTTATGAACAAAAGGAGTTTGTGTACAAAGCTTGTTTTGCGTGATCTTTTGTTATGTGATTGGTTTCATAGATCATAGGCTGAATCCTCTGTAATTACAATGAACATTTAAGAGGCTGGATATGTTTTAAGAAACCAGAGTATATAGTTTAGAGACTAAGTAACTTGGCGGAAGCGCTAACTTTTGGAAAAACTTGTTAAATTTGTGAAGAAACCCCAAAATAAATCAGGACCGTCCGTTGGCTGGCAGATTCGACGGTGATCAGCAACTATGGGGGGTAGGAGACTACGGATTCCTTGATCGTGACTGAAGCCCCACACTCACTCCTAGTCATCGATCTCATATTCAACTCTTAGGTCACAATCAACTGCGGGAGTTAAGTCCATTTTTAAACCATGTGCTAGTTGAAGTCTCGCAAACCATCGATTTGATGGCCTCTTATATCCAACGGATATTACATTATAAAGTGATCGAACTTTAGTTCCAAAATCGGACCTGAACATTTATGCATCAAGGATTTATATTCCTTATCAGCTCTATAAGGGCGGTTAAACTTAGCGCAAGATTCCCGTTCGATATCACTGCTGACCATTGGATCAAATGTGCTTTGATCAAACGGTGGAGGATCGCCGAGTAGGTTGGTTGGTCGGGTGAACAATCAACCATTAGATTGAAGGGGTAAGATCAATGACGAAGAATTAATCCGATAATATTTGTAGGAAAGGTGGACCCGATAACAATTGAACTGGGATTTATTTTATTTGGGTTCTGATTGTATGCGTTTAGAGGGGGTCTGACGTTCGTTTGTGGGTTTTGTGTTATTCCGCTGTTTGGTGATTGGTCGGGATTTTGTTAAAATCCACCAATCCTATGGCTTTCAATGTATATGTGGGCCATAACCCATAGGTCCACATGGGATCTTTGACAAGATGTCAATTTTTTGGCATAATGCTTTCCCATCCCAATTGACTTATTTCATTCCTTCTAGAGTCTGGCCTAGGGAACTCTTAATTTCTCCCTAGTTCTGATTTGAAACCATTTCACCATTTAGCCTTTGAGATCTGCAATAACTCATCTATCTTGCCCTGTAGACACTATTTTTAGAACTAAATCTAGTCTTGTTTATCTGACATTCGACTCCATAGCCCAATGGTAAAAGCAAACCTCTGTTCATCTAAGTAAAGTGATCCCACCACCCAATTTCAAACCAAAACCCAAGTGCAAACAATAACTAGCCTAAAATCATCTTAGCTAAATCAAAGTTAAATTATAAAGAGAGAGCCCTCTCTAAGCATCAAGAAGGATAGGTCTTGATCTCCAAAAGTGGTTTGTGGTTACCTTTGAATTTTCTTTCTTCTTTAACATCAAAAGAAATATCAGAGTGATAACAACATGAACTGAAGATTGCACAGTCTTGACAGCTAGGGGAGTAGCTTGAGGCTATAGACAGTGTAATGTGCAATCTTATCCTAGGTAGACTAGGGGAGAGATTATGCATTGCACAATCTCAGTGGTAAAGGGACAAGCTTGAGCCCTGGAACTGAACAAAGCATAGTTGGGGTAGCGAGGTACTGTGCATTATGCACTTTCAGAGGCCAAGCATCAAGCTTGATCCTTTGAGGTGCACAATGCCCAGTTAGATATGACAATTATTGGCCAAGGGAAGGCCAGATCTACCTGGAAAGAGTGTGGGAAACTAGAAGATCTGAGTGATGGTGAAATTTAGGGTGAAAATATTACTAAGGATAGATTGATTAGTGCAAATCAAGTGTAGAAGATGAACATTCAAAAGGAAAAACAAACATGCATGGAGGCTTGTCGAAACGATGATTACTGATGGGCGAAAACAAGAAAATTGATTTGACATTTGTAAAAGGTGAACGATAGACCAAACCAACACTTGTACAAGCTAACATAAGTTCAAAATCTAATAACTATGAAAAGAAACAAGCAAAAAAACACTGACATAAGTGAAATGACATAAAGGGACAAAAAAAGTGACAAAAGACGACAAAAACAAAACTCACCCGGAAAAGCACTACAAACTCCACTGAAGGCTTCTTGATCTCTTTGGGAAGGCTAGAGATCTAATATTGAATGTAAAAATGATCTCTAGTGGTGTCCTTTATGTTGAGCTATAAAATGTGTCTTTTTAACTCTTAATTATCTTCACATTAATTGTAAACCCAGGGATGATTTTTTATTTCAAGAGTGTACTCAGTCTGAGACGACTATTTACTCAAGAGTAATGTTCTGCAGTATAGTGCTTAAAATGTAAAAGTAAATGAATGCTGGAAACAAAATCTAATTGAAACAACAAGAAATTGAAATGTTTTGAAATAAATTATTCACTCAAACAACCATCAGTCGAGGACTCAGTAATGATAACTCTCTCCCCTGTAAACTGATGCAAATGAAATCAAACATAAACAAGATCCATAATCTGAGAATCTAGGTAGTGATAGCCAATGTCCTTTACAGTTGTTGATCTTACAATCCACACTAAAGCAAATAACTGGAAATGATCACTAAACCACACTTGCTGCAATAACATTTAAAAGGCAAAATCAAATCCTTGGAGAAAAGAACAACAACTAAATCTATTGAAAAACTGAACATCAAAGCTAATTAAATAGAAATATACAACAACTACAAATGTAATTGAATCAACAACCTTAATCTAGCAGCATGAACTTTAATCGTAGGTATTAAAGCAATGACAATCACAGTTATAATTGATCAGTAACTTAATTGAACATCCATTGCAATTATAAATGAGCATCAATTAAATGAACCACAATCTTAATTAGACAACGCAATATTAGATCAGAATTAACAGCAAGACATTTCAAGTTATAATTAATAATTTTGTCACTAACGCAATCCAATTATGATTTCAATATAATAGAGAAATTCTGCGAAATGTTCATAAACAAAAGATTATTGAATAAAACAATTTAAAGAAATGAAAAAGAAATCAAACCATCACACGGTAGAAATTGTAAAGATAAAATATAGAGCAATAGCTTAATCCACCAGAGGCTAGGCCCTTAGCCGCCAGCGGATGCTGCTGGGCTACTTCAGATAAGGTGCCTGAACAACAACCCTTTTATTTATTCATCATCAAACTGTGAAATCATTACAACGGCAAAAGCCTTGAGAATTACAATGGTAATGCAACAATCTCCTTTTCCTCCTATCCTATCCTATCCCATCATGAATAATCCATCATCATTCTTGAATCCCCAATTCTGAAAGCATAATTCTAAATCCACTTCTCTGATCCCTGTTTTCATTTAAATAGAGAGAGAGCAGAGAGCAGTTACAACATAGATGATTACAATATGATTTCTATTACAAAATTGGATTGTTCTCAACAAATTGATAAGCAAGATCATATCTGGAATATCTGTCCATCAACATTCAACCGAAACAGGTCGAATTTGGCATTGCAACTGGCATAATTTGGAAAATGGCCACACAACGAATTTGAGAAAAACGTCTTCAGAGAACCTTATGTTTCTCTTAATATAGACCGAATTTGGGAAAAATTCTTATGAAAAACTAATTTGGTTTGTTTTGGACAAAACCCATGTTTCAGATTTTCTAGATTCTTCTCCATTTGCCCAAAACGTTCAATACAAAATCGTCACTTCTTACTCCAACGAATTTCTGAGTTGGCACATTTAATGATCAAATCTTCAATATGGAAAATATCTTGGAGGCTAAAAATGGTGAGTAATGTTACAACCAATTTATTAATAAACCATCATTGATAAAATCATGCATAATCATCAATTTATTAAAAATAAAGGAGAATAAATAATATTTTTCCATAAGAGAATAAATCATTATAAGATGGAATTATATGATAAACCATGATAAATGACATGATAAAGAAGTGTAAGAATGGGTGGAATAGGCATTCAAAAGTGATAATAATAATGACATATTAACGGCCCAACACACCCCCACACTGAATATATTGCATGTCCTTATGCAACAAAAAACTGAATATATTGCATGTCTTCATGCAACCCAAAGACAAAACCCATGTGTTAACCAAGCAATAAAAAATTGTTCATCCCAGCTCATGAAATGGATATAACAAATGACTTCTTCCTTAATTAACGAATATTCAATTTTAGCAATCTTGATGAATGCATAACAATTTTTACATTGACGTTCAAGTTATGTGTATATGAAGTTGTAGCAAAATATGATATAAGTAACAACAAACTTCATTAACCATTTTCTCAAGAAGAACAAACCAGATTTTGTTAAAATTTTGCGAGTAGATTTCAATTATATTAATGCTTCTATGATCCAAAAATTAGATCGTTTTGATGCACATATCATGAGATATAAACAAAATGGCTGTAGGTGATAGTGCATGATTTCTGAAATTTTATGAACCAATTTAAGTTGAAATTATCTGGGTTTGTGTATTTTAATGATACGTCTGTGTTTTCCAGAGATCATAAGAATTGAGTTTATAGTTTTAAAAATATTATGGAAATCAATTTCTGCACTGTATAAAAATGAAATTGTATGCCTTAAATGAGAAAGAAAGTAGAAAACATCCATCACGCGTAGCAATTCCTCCCCCTCTCTGAAGAATTAGCATGCCCTCATGCAATGGTAGAAAAAAAAATTGAGGTGGTTTCTACCATCTGTTGAATTCTATGCTTGGTGTAAAACAACATGGAATAAGGAAGGTGTGCAGAATGAATAAGAATAACAATGGATGATAAAGAATATGAATGACATGGTCATAAGAAAGAAATGAATGAAAGAAACACTCCCCCAAACTGAAAGATGATATGCCGCTAAAAAATGGGAAGTGGTAAAGATGTGGAATGAAGGATGATAAATAATGTTAAAAATGAATTATCATGAAATTATCCTAAATTCGTAATAAATCAGAAAATTATGTTATTTTACCTCAAGTTTTACCTCCGAAAATAAAAATGTGGAATGACATATATGGACAGGCATTTGTTGAAGCTGATGTAGGCAGAGTTGGTGTTGAAAGTGATGCAAAAGGTGGAATCCAAGCAAGCACATCATGTCTGAACAATTGTTCACGTTCACGAGTTGCTCAAGCCTCTTTTGTTAGTTGCAATAGTGTGGTCATGCCGCGAATAGAGTTCCCCCCCCATACTTGTTTTTCTCATGTAAACAAATCACTATTTTGCATACAATGTTCTTGAATCCGTAGTGTTAGTTTTCAATAGCAATAGATTAAGATGCATGCAAAAATTTCAATTAGAAAAACTTTTGTATACATGCAATACTAATATTTTGTCAAATCAACAAGTTATGGCAGAGTGCAGTAATCATGTCGCATGCTATCCCATAATGCATACATTCCCCCCTCCAATTGGAAAAGGGATTCCATGACCATAAAGCATATGAAAGGTGTTGTGTTGATGACAAGGCAAGGGAATGAACAATACAACAGTAAATGAAGCAGAGCACACATATCAATGATAGGACGATGAGAGTTATGGTTATAATGAGGGCAGAGTGTGTAAAGATAGTTATGAATAAAATATAGGACGCTTTGGATTGATGATAAGTTATGCAAAAAAGAAAAAGGACAGTAATATGCCAAAAAGATGCTTTGCTGACAATATTCTAGCTGAAAAATGATGTGATTGATCAGAAAGTAATTTCTCATGCGTAAAGGTTCAAAAGAGGGAAAAAATTAAGGAAATAACTTCTCCGATAAAGAGAAAGAATAAGAAAAATGTATTATAGTAATAATTGACGATAAGATATAACTTCAATACCATAAGCAGAGCTTCTGCTGCCAGTAGACGTCCATAGCCTCGGCAGGGTTGCTTTTTAACCCATATGAGCCAGGATCCTCAATTTATAAATGGAGAGTTCCAGTGCTATTCTACAACAGAGATCAGTGTGCTGGCGTGGTAATCGAATAACCACACTGCGATTCACTGGGATGTAGCAAAAGTGATCAGGCCGGCTCGTGATGAGACTTCCTGTTCCAAGGATAATCTGACTATCCAATGGATCATAACCCTGGTGTGGTGGGCATAATGGGAATGTCACTTTGTTACAACCTTATAAACATGGTAGGCTGGTTTGTAATGAGATCCCCTATCCTCTATCTGCGAACAAAATTTTGTTATTACTAATTTTTATGATAAAAAGAGAGAGGCTCAGTACTCCTTAAGAGCAGGGATGGTGGAAGAAGTTGAACATGTCAATAGAAAAAAATATACCCATAATCTCATTTATTACAAACAGAAAAGATTATTATCAAGAAGGGTAGAACATGCATGGTATTAAGATGATCAATCAGTATCATGTTCAGTAGAAAACAATGCAGTAAAGTAGTATATAAATAATTGTGTCCCTTTTGAAAATAATCTATCATCAAGGATCTGTCTTGTTAAAGATCATAACGTGAATGATATTAACTCGCTTCAATAGAATCCATAATTCTTGTCTTCATAAAAGTAGTGTACTTCATGCCATGAAAAGAAATCAGTAAAATGTGGTTGAGATGAACTAGGAATAATCCCACAAGAGGAAGGAAGGGTTGCTCTAAAAAATACTCCCAAAGTGTTTCTCCTTTGAAGGAACAACAAAAACACTAAAAAAAAAGTGTTGTTCCTTGCAGGGAATAACAAAGAAAATGCATACCAAAAAGCAAAAATACACACAAAAGGTGTTGTTCCCTATAGGGAACAACAAAAAATGCATGTGAAAAAGTGTTTTCCCTAAGAGGAACAACAGAAAATGCGAAAATGTTGTTCCTTTGAAAAGGAACAAAAAAAATGTGAAAGTGCAGAAGTGTTGTTCCTTCGGAAAGGAACAACAAAAGTGTGAAAATGCAGAAGCGCTATTCCTTCAGAAAGGAACAGTGAAAATGTGAAAGTGTAGAAGTGTTGTTCCAGAAAGGAACAACAAAAGTGTGAAAGTGCATAAGTGCTGTTCCTTCGGAAATGAACAGCAAAAGTGTGAAAGTGCAGAAGGGTTGTTCCTTCGGAAAGGAACAGTAAAAGTGTGAAAGTGCAGAAGTACTGTTCCTTCGGAAAGGAACAACAAAAGTGTGAAAGTGCAGAAGTGCTATTCCTTTCGGAAAGGAACAACAACAATGGGAAAGTGCAAAAGTGTTGTTCCTTTGGAAAGGAACAACAACAATGTGAAAGTGCAGAAGTGCTCGAAAATGAATAATAACAATGTGAAAGTATAGAAGTACTGTTCCTTTTAGAAAGGAACAACAACAATGTGAAAATGCAGAAGTGTTGTTCATTTGGAAAGGAACAACAACAATGTGAAAGTGCAGAAGTGTTGTTCATTCAGAAAGAAACAACAAAAATGTGAAAGTATAGAAGCATTGTTCTTTTTGGAAAGGAACAAAAACAATTTGAAAATGTACAAGTGTTGTTCCTTTAGAAAGGAACAACAACAATGTGAAAGTGCAGAAGTGTTGTTTCTTCGGAAATGAACAACAAAAGTGTGAAAGTGCAGAAGTGTTGTTCCTTCCGAAAGGAACAGTAACAATGTGAAAGTGTAGAAGTGTTGTTCCTTCGGAAATGAACAACAACAATGTGGAAGTGCAGAAGTGTTGTTCCTTCGGAAAGGAACAACAAAAATGTGAAAGTGCAGAAGTACTGTTCCTTTTGGAAAGGAACAACAACAATGTGAAAGTGCAGAAGTGTTGTTCTTTTGAAAAGGAACAACAAAAATGTGAAAGTACAGAAGTGTTATTCCTTCGGAAAGGAACAACAAAAATGTGAAAATGCTATTCCTTTGGAAAGGAACAACGAAATGTGGAAGTGTTGTTCCTTTGAAAATGAACAACAAAATGCGGAAGTGCTGTTCCTTTGAAAAAGAACAACAAAATGTATAATCATAAAATGCAAGCATGCAAAAAACGAATTATTTGTTCACGACATTGATGCTGAGGATGGGTTACAATTTGAAGGAAGCAACACCTGAAACACAAAATATAAGAGAAATCAGAAAAGAAAGAATATTTAATTTAAAAGCAGTATGTAAATAAATAAATAAAGTTATAACAACTATGATGTTAAGTAAAAAAAATGATCTATTTGAAAAATGTTTTGGCAGCAGTGACAAGACATGAATCTTCAAATGGAAATCAATTCTTCATTTCTTCTATTATGAATCCGTTGGGTAATGAGTTGGATGAAATTCCTTTGTTTCATTAAAATTTCTTTCAAAAATCACTCGTCCATAAATTGACCTTATTTATTTTCCCAGGACCTGCAAAAAAACGAGTGTCTACCTGCAATAAAACATTAAATCAAGGATAAAAATAGGTGATCAGGCTCCCCTAATCCAAGAATTATGAAAAAAACAAGTAGTTACTCTGTATAACAAATCCATGGAGAAAATAACAAAGTAAAATTGATTTGTCACTTGCGGGAAAGCAGTGGCCAATCATGCTAACCTACAGTGTTTTAATCACAACTTCTTTGTTTTTCGTCCAAATTGAGTAATTCCAAAGCCAAATGAGAGCTAATTCAAAGATTTATCTCCAATAAAAATAGGTTTTAAAAATTCAATGATATGATATGTCAATGTTAGTTAGAACAACCTGCATGACAAAGTCATTTTCGATTACCCCACTTAGAACAACAACGAATGTTTTAAGCATAGATTCTTCGTTTGATGTCGGATTCGAATGATTCAAATTGGAAATGAAATTATATTCATTTATTTATCTCCAATAGAAATATGTTTTGGAAACAAGAATAATTGATAGGTCAAATACTCTAAGGAACAACTGGAAAGACAGAGTTTTAAGAGTGCTGATTTACGATAGACAATCAGTATTTTGATCATAACTTCGTCATACGATATCGAAAATGAGTGATTCCAATTGAATTGTAAACTAGATTCATAGAGGAATCTACCATAAAAATAGGTTTTAAAAATATGGGCATTTAGTCCTCCAAAAACCCACTGTCCCAACTTTGTTCCTGAGCTGCCCGCTAGACACCCTGTCAATGTTTTGGTTCTACTTTTTCGTTTCAAATCAAAATTGAGTGATTCAAATTGGTTTGGGAAGTAGAAATCAAGGGCTACCTAGGATAGAAACAGGTTTTAAAAATATTCCATTTTTGTTCCTCAAAACATGACTGTCCCGACTGTTTTTCAGAAATTTCATCATGCCCACAAGTCAAAAAATATGATATTCAAGCATTTTTTCCAAATTGGTGATAAAAATGAATATGAGTGCTTGTAAAACTATTATTTCCATTATAATTCATCTACATACACAAATTAATTAAAAAAATTATCACCAATGTTGATTTCCAAAGCATGTTGCAACAAAAAACAAATATTTTTACATAAAAACAAAATGTGTTTATTTTATTTCCTTCTTTATTTTATTTTCTACGCTAATCTATTCTGATTTGAAAAATGAATATGATTACATATAGGAGTACTTCCAATGAAACCATTTTCGAAATAGGGCTTCATGTATGCACATACCCAAATTTGAAAAATGCCTATTAATGAATATTAGGGTATGAGAAGCCAACTTCCCTTGAAAAGATGGTGTCAAAAATTGTTGAAGTATGGAGTGATGCTGCAAACAAGTGATGGAGTGAAACCAATCTTCAATATATCCTTTACTTTCTTGATTTCCCACAGCCATTATATCATGAAGTTCTTGAGCTTTTAGAATGACTTGTTGATGCATACTAAAAGAAATCTCATTTTCTTCCATAACTTTGACAATTTTTGAATTTGAAACATTCTGAATCTCATTGTAAGTTTTTTCAAATGGCGCATGTGAGATAGAATGGGTGGGAATGGTAGGTAAATTTTGCAGTTCAACACTGTAAGCATGTTGTATTGGTTTATTATGGTGAAGGTGTGGAATGAGTTGAGCAAGAAATTGTGTACAGAATGGAGCATTTTGATGATGTAGTTGATTGGGTTGAGTGGATGATTTTAATGGGCAAACAAGATGTTGTGGAAGAGTTGGTAAAAAATATGGAGAATGTGTTTGTGCTACAATATGAGGGAGAGTAGTCATGCAATCATAAGGTGAACCATGCCAAACTTGTAGATAAGATTGGTGGTGGTTATATTGAGATTGACATGGCTACCCTAACACATTAGTATTCCATAATGGATTATGCAAGTAAGAGAATGGAGAAGAAGTGTTTTGAACCATACCTGTAGCCCATGATTTCCATGGTTTTGACCATGTTGCAACTTTCTCACCTCTTTGATATGATACTTCCATCCTAGATAAGGAAGAAAAACTATCTAAGGGATGCTCCTTCCGGTAATGAGGGCAA